>VUQR01031226.1:0-28043 GCA_015108515.1 Hemichromis elongatus | reverse complement strand
AGCAGGTTTTGTAATAAGGCAAATCGCGCTAACATAATATGCAATGCTAGTTGATTATTTACCTGCAGTATTAACGGGAGAGGACGTCCAAACGCTACCGCTGCTGCTGGGTTGAGCTTCGCTAGTCCGGAGCGGATCAAAAACACGACATTCATTTAAAGCAGTCGCGTTTTTCGAGCAAATGCTTTTGCATATTCGTAGTGTTTCCTCCCTTTGATGAAATCTCTACGTTGCAAGTATTGCACGTTGCCCTGTTGTCATCCTTTTTCATAAAATATAACCAGACTTTTGAGCGTTTGTACCGCTTAGCCGCCATGTTTCCTACTGGCTAAAAGACGCTACGCAACGTGGTGACGTCATTCGAGGCTACGGGAATCGATAAGGGAATCGTTTCTAAAAATTGTTAACGATTCCACGGAATCGAAACAGTGGGAACCGGTTCTCAACAAGAACCGGTTTTCGATACCCATCCCTAGTGCCGATAGGTGCCATTTTTATATCTTGTAAACCTCATACATGTGTTGCGTTTTCTGTTTCCCTATGTGTAAACCAGACGGTAAAGAAGAAGCTGGAAACTGCAACCAACAACACCAAGACCTGGAAGCACAAAGTGGCTGAACATGAGGGGTTGTTACGGCTCATTCAACCAGGTAAACAAAACCCGATGAGGGTGCTTTTCTTAAGGGACTGTTTGAGAGCTAAAATTCAAGTTTAAGGTTAGGGATGGGATTATTGTCAGGTTATAGTTCTTCAGAATATCATACATCTGTTCATTCATATAAAAATAGTATTTTTTTTTTTTTACGATTTAAGTTGATTGCAGCTGGTTATAATTATAGAAGTTGTCAGTACACTCTCTCCGTGTCTCTCTCCGTGTCTCCACCATTGCAGACGCTGGGACAGCAGGAGGCACAGCAGTCCTGTCATTAGAACCACCGTGCATGTGGTTTGGTTGTTGTAATAGCTGGCAGCACAGCTGGTCGTAGTTGTGTGTTTAGTAATGATTTTGCTTGCTGAGTTACAGCAATGACTCCTGTGAGCTTGAGGTTGACAGCACCACCCTTCGAAAGGCATTGAATCACATGCCAGTAGAGGAAGGCATAAAAGTAGAAGGCTACACTCTGCAGGGACAGAGTGCAGATAAGAGAGAAAGGGAGAGACTCGCTGTCTCTCTGTGGTCTTCCCTGCAGCTGATAATCAGACTTTTTTGCACTGCTAGCTTAATTTAAAAAAAAAGAAAAAAGGCAGTTACACATATAATAAATCCTCAGATTCTTAGCTAAG
The DNA here is from genome assembly GCA_015108515.1 of Hemichromis elongatus. Classification (NCBI taxonomy): domain Eukaryota; kingdom Metazoa; phylum Chordata; class Actinopteri; order Cichliformes; family Cichlidae; genus Hemichromis; species Hemichromis elongatus. Next base: position 26,759 of record VUQR01031226.1, on the reverse strand, counting down.
GATCAGCTGTTTCGGTCTGTGTCTTTTTGAAGCCGTCTTTTTAGATTTTTGCTCTTGTGATATGGAATCGTTGTCTTGTCGCGTGACCAGGTTTGGGTCAAACTTTAGGTGTTTAATAGATGGCCTCAAAATGCAGTGACTGCAAGGAGCCCAGGCCCCGTGGGTGCAAATTAAGCTCCAATCACCACCGCTCCATTACTGCGCTTTACTGTTGGTATGGCGAGTTTGTGATGATATGCTGTTTGATTTACGCTGTCAACATTTCTGTGTGTGTGTGTATTTACCGTGCAGCAATGTTTTACTTTCTTTTTTTCCTTCCTCAGGAGCCAAGGGGCAGCAGAAGATCACAAACTGGGGCCCTGCAGCCTTTTCCGAAGCAGAGCTCAGTCTGAGGGAGAAACAATGGCAGGAGATGAAGAACCAGGCAACTCAAGCTCAGTAAAGCCATTATCATAACCTTTAAACATGTTTAACTAACAAAGCAGAGATGAGACAGGCCTGCTGGGATGTACTGGAACGTCTCTGATGAAGCATATCTTTGCCAGGATAAAAAGGCATTTTAAAATATTAAAGTGGCATTAACTAATCAATAAATCTCGCTGTTACCCTGTAGGAAGCACCAACAGAACTGGTAAACTTGACTCTGTGTTAGTGTTGGCCACTATGGATTATCCCTAATACCACCAACAAGAAAAACTCACCTAATAACTTAGGGAACACGATTTAAAATCATAATTATTGCAAAATATCTTCTCAATAGAAATATGACACATAATCAGCACAAAGTGAAAGAAATGCATTCGGTTGATATTTTGACACACAACATGACAGGCCAGTGACAACGGTAGTAGTGCCGAACTGAACCAGTGACTGTGACAACACAAACAGCCCACAGCTCAAAAAAACAGAGGGATCCAAAGTATTTGGTATTGTGGAGATGTGTAGCTGTGTAAAGTCCGACATAGGAGTGGAATATCATGCACACATACTGCACATACGTTCCTTTGTGTGAAAGTTTCCACAAAGGAACGTAACACAATCGTTTTTGACATGGTTGCAAAGTGCAAAACTGACAGTTTCTCTGCAAAATGCAAAAATTTTACAGTCCCAGACACTTGTGTACATTTTATTGTAAAAGACACGATGCCAGTAAGGACAGTGGAAAATACTGTCGTAGTAAAGTGGCTGATTAAAGTAACTGACCCTCCTTAACGATTCCCTTGCCAAAAGGGAGCCTCAATGCCCATGGTACAGTTTTACCAAAATGTCAGTAAAACCCAAATCAAAGGGTCCATAGATTATGTGTAATGATGAGAAATGACACAGGGGAAAAGTATGGAACACATGAAGAAAGTGAGGCGCAAAAGGGAATGGAACGTCAAGATACCAAATGAAATCCATTAGTAATTAGAACATAATCCTGCCACTTCAAATTAATATCAACTGGTTCAGTCCCAACTGACAGCTTATAAAAAGGTGTAACAGAAGATGGGTGAAACTAATGAGCTCTCTCAAGACCTTCACAACCTTATTGTTGCAAAACATACTGATAGCATCAGTGAGCACTGTTGGGGCTGTAATCCAGAGGTGGAAATAACATTTTTCACCATAAGCTGTCCACGACCGGGTGCTCCCTGTGAGATTTCAGACAGAGGTGTGAAAAGAATTATGAGAAGAGTTGTCCCAGAGCCAAGCCAAGCACTCGTGGGGAGCTACAGAAAGACCTGGAAACAGCAGGAGGCACCGCATATCACCCCCAAAACACCATACAAACAGGAACAGTGGCTGTTTTTCAGCATACAGCACTGGCACGCTTCATATAATTGAATTGAATTGAATTTTATTTATATAGCGCCAGATCACAACAACAGTCGCCTCAAGGCGCTTTATATTGTACAGTAGATCCTACAATAATACATACAGAAAAAAACCCGACAATCATATGACCCCCTATGAGCAAGCACTTTGGCGACAGTGGGAAGGAAAAACTCCCTTCTTACAGGAAGAAACCTCTGACAAATCCAGGGTCAGGGAGGGGCGGCTATCTGCTGCGACTGGTTGGGGTGAGAGAAGAAAAGAACAGGATAAAGGCATGCTGTGGAAGAGAGACAGAGATTAATTACAAGTACGATTCAATGCAGAGAGGTCTATTATAGTGAGTGAGAAAGGTGACTGGAAAGGAAAAACTCAATGCATCATGGGAATCCCCCAGCAGCCTACGTCTATTGCAGCATAACTAAGGGAGGATTCAGGGTCACCTGGTCCAGCCCTAACTATATGCTTTAGCAAAAAGGAAAGTTTTAAGCCTAATCTTAAAAGTAGAGATAGTGTCTAAGGAGCCTGTAAAGAAAAAGGCTTCTTTAGGTTGCTACCTAAAGAAGCCTTTTTCTTTACAGGAAACTTTCATTTGGTTTCAGAGAAAGAAAATAAAGCTGTAAGAATGACCCAGCTAATCATCTGAATTGAATCCAACTAAAAATCTATGGAAAGAACTAGATTTCAGAGTTTATAGAGGGGGTGTGTGGAATCAGGATTTGAAGACGTTTGTGTAAAAGATTGGGCCAAAATCACAACTGAGCAATTTTGAAGCTGTTATCACCAGCAAAGGTTTTGTACTAAGTATTAAATGACTTGATAAGTTATATCAAATTTATAAATTATTAAATTAAATGAATTAATAACTAAATTTCACTAAGCTTGTTCAATACTTTTCTGATGTGTCAGTTTTCATTATGACAAATAATTTATGGACATCTATGGGTTGAGTTCCTTGTGTGTGTGGACTGGATGGGTCGTTATAGAGATCTGGTGATATCATGTCAATAGCACTGAAGTTTTGAATGGTTAGAATTATGATTTTAGAATTAGGATTATAATGGAGAGATAAATTATACACAAATATTTATCATTTGTCAGCTTTTCTATTAACGATACAAAAAAACTCATTTCAAATCCGCCGTTAGCCTATCCCAGCTGTCGGTGTGAGAGGTGGGGAAGAACGTGGCAACTGCAGCCAGTGGATTTGAATCCAGGTCCTTTGTGCTGTCAGGTGACAGCAGCATGTAAATGTTACCTGTTAGTGGTTCTAGTGTGAAAAACTGTAATAAATGGAAGAGATGGCGCCTGAAAGACTGCTGGAACATTAACTGCTTTGAGTTTTTAACTGTGCTGATGTTAGTCACATGCTGGTGTAAGGCTAAGTATTTTTTTTTTCTTCCACTGATATTTAAAGATAAAGTTGAGAGAGAATTTATCTTGAGCTACAGAACAAAAAAATAACCTGAAATAGTGCATTTGCGCTCAGTTTTCCAATATTTATCCAGCATTTACCTGACAATAGCTATCATAATGACAAATCATTCATAGCACGAATGTAAAGTGAAGCGATTAAAAGGAGTATGATCGTTGTGGAAGATGACTTTGAATCTGATCTCCTCTAGGACCAATGGGAATATTACGTTACCTTTATGCAAAGTTAATAAACAGTAGAGTACTTAGAAATTAACAGTGGTCAGTGACTGCTGTCTGTAGAAGCAGACCATAGTCCAAAAATACCCGAGTTAACAATATACACAATTTGAAATTTGTTTTAAGATATGTGACTTTTTTAAAAACGCACAAAAAAGACAAAAACTGTTTTGTTTCAGCAGGTTTCATGGATGGAGGATGAAGTAATACGGTCATTTCAGGCAGCTAGTTTCTGTGTTTGCTTTTGGTTTGACTCCAGGAAAAACAAAATCTTCATGTGAAACTTGTTTTTGGTAAAATATAGTCCCCCAGTGTACTTTTTCCCCCCTGAATCTCTACAATGGAAGTGGAGAGTATAAATTTAGCATGACCCACAAAAACACAATAACCTCATTAACAGGAAATACACAAGGATGAAACACAATGAAACTAGCCTTTAAGCCACAAGTGTAAAAAAGTGCACACTAGTTTTCTTCTTCCAGTTTGTCTCGACTGTGTTCATGATATGCACTACTTTTGATCAGCGTCTGACCCATCTAACGAGAATTAGCCAAAATGTATTTTAGATTCTGGCTTCTTGTTTTAATCTTTTTTTAAGAAACAGAAACTGCTAAAACTACTCTACAAACTAGTCTCATTAAGATCCTTTTTACATTAAAATGTAAGTGTTTGTACATATTTAGTGGGCTTTATGTTTTAACAAAAGAATGTGAACTATCATGTACAATTCACTAAATGTTTTATTGTCAAAGAGCTATTTTTAGTACTTTTGTTTCATCAAGTGACTCTGGAACATTTCTTGTTTCTGAATATTGTGAGTAGGATTATTTTGCTGAAGTCTAACTCCCAACAAACATGCTAACTGCAGAAGGTTTGTTATTTTAGAACAACCAGCGACTTTGATACTGTAAAAATTGAAAATTGTGATTTTTTTTAATATAAATATATATATGTAAAAAGCTCAAGACTGAACCATATAATAAATCATATCTTGAACAACTGCCTTTTTTTCTTTTCCTAACACTGTAGAACAGTTACAATTATCCATTTAACAAGTTTCTTCCACTTATTGAATTCGAGAATAGGGCTCCCAGCAAGCCAGACTACGTGTATCTGCTTTTTACAGGTAGCTTTATTGGACAAAATTTGACTTAAATGTATTTAACAATGCATTTAAATAAGGTGAAATGCAATTTATCCTAAGTTGAGAAGTGGGAGCGTCTAAACATGAAAAAAATCTCTAATAAAATGGCTTTAATAGGTAAAATAAATATATAGCAAAAAAAAAAAGCTCACATTTAAAAATATTAGCATGTAATTCAATATGAAATGAATTTAATTGAACACGTGATATAAGTGGCCTGGTCTGATTTGAAATTAAATTTGTAACACTGTTTCAGTAAATTAAAAGAAATCAAAGCAGACAAAAAAATAATAATAAAGTAACCTCAATGTTATTGAAACCGACGTGTCTGAAACTGAGAAATTCTCCTACTTTTGTCTCTAACTTCAGATTCACGTGTTTTTATTAAACTCTCTTTTACTTTGACACATCTCTTACCAGGAAGTCAGCAATGAATCTGTGCATAAAGAGATCACTTCCAGTTTATTGTTTGTGGATTAAAAAATGTTGTGGAATAAAGAAATTTAAGTAATTCAAAGTAAATATTAAAACCCATTCAAATATGAAATATCAAAATTCAGGTTATATTTGCACATATCTGCTCTACCCATAGAAGTTCTTGAACCTCAGATTATTAGGCAGTTTATAAAGTAATAACTATGTTTTAACATTGAGTGATCACTAGAGGGCACTGCAGTGTCATAAAACATGTTCTGTGAGTTTATAAAGCAGCAAAACGGTAACAGTCAAATGTTAACTGTAGCTCATCTGGACACAGAAAATTGTAAGAAATGTTGGCTTCATTTCTGTGACCTCACGGTCTAAACCTTCTAAAGCTCATTACTGTCTTATGTCTCCTGTCTGGCTGTCATAATACAGACAAGATCATAGATGCTGCATTTTTTCTACAGTTATGCACCAGAAATTACATCTAATTAAACTGCCATTCTCAAATCGTATTATTGAGTAATGGGGTCCAGAGTACACTGGGAGATAACATTAGTCAAATCTGATCCAAATATATGCCGGTGTTAATATTCAGAAAAAACAGACGTGAATACCGTTAATTATCACAGTAAGAATTATGTATTTATTATGAATTTATTTGTATTATTTTAAATGTATATTTTCAGATTAATCATTCCAGTGTTGTTATTTAATAATTTAGTAATGATGTATTTCTATGTTCCACTGAATCATTGTGATTTAGACATCTGGCTGTTGTTTTAGAGTGTACCAAAAAGGAATCTGAAAGTACATCTGACAGTCTTTGAGTTTCTCTGGGTTTGTTCCAGGAAGCAAATTAAAAAAAACAAACAAAAAAAACAACTAAACAAAAGACAAAACAAAATGTTGACTTTCAAATGTTCCAGTTCCAAAACAACTGATTTGAGTTGATTTAATCACAGATTTGTTTGAGTTAAGCAAGTGCTTTGTGAATGGAAAATAAGGCATCATTAATAAGACTCTGACACTATGATTCAACATAGCAGTGGGTAAATAAAGAACATGTTATTCCAGCAGAAGCAGAATGTGACCATGCACATTTATCTTCATCTCACGCAGCAGCGGGAGCAAGAGGGCCTGAAATGGAAATGAATGAAAGTATTATACAGTGTTTATGCTGCAGTTCACTCATTCACAGCGGCGCAGGTAAAGCTGAGTTCAAATTTCTGAGCGTCTGCCCTACATTTTCAACATTTTCCTCAAGATCGCTGAAAATTTAAAGTAGTAAAGTTAGTCCGCCACGAATTATGGAATGTTAAGAATGTATGCAGCCTATATAAAAAGCTTACTTAAAATCTCGAAATCTTCAAAGCTGCACTACAATCATCCTCAATCAGAATTACACATAATTCCAAGAATGACGACAATGTTCCATTACAGCGACAATTTACAAAACGTGCAACAATTCAGAAATCAATTTTCTTTCAGTGTCCACACACTTTCCCTTTTAAAACTAAATTTTTTATAGTATTATCTGCTGTCTCCATGTTCAGAGTCAGTGTTTTTTTATTATAGGGCTTCAGATGAGAGCACAATCTAACATTTTGAGAGGACTTAATGATGCTGATGACTATATCATTAAGGTTTTGGTGAATTATATTTGTAGTTGGTATTTCCTCTTTCCTCATAAAAGGTATAAAAGAGGAAATTAAATGTTTAAAATCTTGAATCTTGAAATTACAGATTTATTTAAAGCCAACATGACAGAACAGATTAGACCAACATGGTAATTGTGTTAGAATATAAAATATATAAATTATAAAGGTACACATGCATGCATAATGATTGTTGGCCATATAAAAGTATGGCATTATAAGGTCTGTTTTTTATGACACAGTATTGACATAATGGCTAATTAAAAATCAATAGTTATTATAACTAATAACAAATTATACCCAAGTAACATCATTGTGTCTTGATGTATGCTTAACCGTGCAGGTAAGGAAATCCCATAAAGTTTATTCTGATTATCTAGATGTAGCATAAAATGTAGAAATCCTGATGAAAGCAATGACTTAATTATCAAGGTTGAAACTCTGCTCACCCTTCTGTCCAACTCATATTTTGTTGTTTAATTTAGCTCAATCTTATTTATATAGCTCCAAATTAACAGTGGTCACATCAAGGGGCTTTATATTGTGAGGTAAAAACCCTAGGGAAAGGATAATTCAAAAATTCAGATCTTACCTTTATAAATATTATCTGTGTCTGTTTACATAACAAATACAAACTACAACTTTAAATTACAATCTTCCCTTTATTTTGATCAGTTTAATATATAAACAGCCATCTTTTTATACAGTGTTTTTATAAGCTAACATTACAAAGTGTTTCAGTCGGGGTAGCAGCTTCATAATGGGCAACTTTCTACTATATCAGCATTTTAATTTATGTAAAAAATAAAAAAAAATCAAGGCAGAAGCAATAATTTACATGATGATCTGCATCACTTTCTAGTCATGTTGATTGTTTTTGCAAACAATCAGATGATGCACAATTTTCAACCTTTCCTTCCCTTAATTAAAGGATGGTGCCGTGTATCCTATTCTAAAGGAAGTATAGAAGGACACTCTGAAGTGTCTTTCCTCGGTATTTACTGAGCTTTCTAGGTTTAACTAGGTCTAACCGAGTGACGTGACCTGGAAATGTCTGCATGGCAGCAATAATAAGCAAAATTTTCTGCTCGACCACAACCTTGATCTGTGATTATTCTGCAGCCCACTAATTTTTTCCTCTGTTGCAATCAACCTAACAATGAGTGTCTAATATGATTCAGAGGGATGTGACTGACACAGTGTAAGTAAACACTGTTCAAAACAGACTAGATTGTAAAGTATCCACTTTTAGATAACCCCTCCAGCTTCTCCCCATATGATCCCCTGCTAAGTTAATTCACTCCATCCTCTCTCCGTATCGTGCAATAGTCGTTAATTTGAGTGAGACGGGGCAGACCAAACAAACACACACAAAATGCATTCCCAAATCTGTGGTCCAGATGCGCTCGGCGCATACCACAGCTGCACTAACATTGCTTTTTTGCAACAACATGGCCTGTCAATAACGTCAAATACTGCACCGGACGCACCCCCACCGCCAGAAATGTCTGTATCCCATCATCATCCTTTCCTTTTAAGCATCCTCACATTCATCAGCTTGGGGTTATGAGGCTTGTGGCACGTGTACTGCATTCCTAAGAGGTGATGCGAAACAGAAATGCATTAAATTCCAGATCTGGAATCCATCGCGGGGGGTGTACATGAGCGTGTGTGTGTGAAGGAGTGTAGGGTAAAGTGGTTAACAGGTCTCATTGACCTCTTGAGCATGAGAGCATCCGAGTCTCTGAAATGTCTGAGGAATTCAAAATATATAGCGTTTGAAGGTTTTAGGAATTCTGGGTATTTACAGCAAATGGGGCTCTTGCAAACCCCCCCCCCCGGAGCCTGCGGAGGTTTACGGAGCAGAAGAGTGCTGTTGGGACTGTAAAATAAAATGTCTGTAGAACATTTACTTTCTATCACAGTATCGCATGTGACTTTTCATGGACCCCAGGGGTGTGATATGAGAGTATTAAGAGTTCAGGAACGCATCTGGTGAGAGAGTAGACAAAAATAGCATATCGCGGCATCTTCACATTATAGATCTTGAATGGATGATTAAAAGGTCCCCAGAGAATTCCTGTAAGGGCCGACTATGCAAGCAGATGTCCTCCCCTGCCTCATAAAAATGAAAAACACCAAAAGTGGGTCCAGAAGAGTGAGGAATTAACAGCGGCATTCCAATTCACAACAACTAAAATAACTATTACTATTAAAAGGCTGTCTTTGCCTCCCTTTGAGACTTCACCTTCAACCTCATTTTACCTGCACGTCATCTTTCTTTTCCAAAAGCACTTTTTTTTTTTTATCCCGCTGCATCACCCTCCTGACATTTCACAACATTAGATTACAGTTGGATTTGTGTAATGTGGGACTTTTACTTCAGAGGTTTCGTGAGGTTCGGGGATGCGATAATTCGGAATCTGGGACAAAGTATCTGGCTCCAATCAGCGCATCAGACTGAGGTTGACTCTGCACCCACAGGAAGGCCAAGCCCGAGGCTGCAGAGGAGAACTCAAGCCCATCTTTCTCAATTGTTCATACCAGATAAAAATATCTCCTGGCAATGGAAAGAGCCAAGCTAAAGGTGAGCCTTGTGCCACTCTGGCCTCCAATTTGTGTTTTTACCCACATAGGTCAAAAGTTACTCTCAATACATGCAAGAGTACATGAACCAGCTGGCTTGCCTACTGTAAATATAATGCAAATGCACATACAGATGAATACAGGTTTTTAAGCTGCACACCTGACATGAATACCGGCACTCAGATGCGTGTATTTCCTGCCTGCAAACACGGCAGACACAAATGCAGCAAGCACTAAATGTGCTACAGATAAGGAGAAGATAAAACACCAATGCCCGCACGCACAGGCAAATCTTTAATTCAACTCAGTCAGAGGAAAACTGTAACAGCGAAGCAGTGAGAAGTGACTGCTTGCCTAAGTGGTCCAACTCCATCGGTGAGGAATGCTTTACGTGACAAGACCGCAAGACTTCAAAAGTCAGCATCTCATCTTCTTCCTCCCCCATGAACACAAAAGAATGTGTGGCAAGGCGCAAATATAAAACACAAGTGTTCCTGTTAAGGAAAAAAAAAATCCAAAACCTACAACCCCCATGGACTGCGCTGCACCCGTTCCAGCACATGAAGTTATTTTTCACTTGAAACAGTCTGACTTTTCATGACTGAGCCAAGTTTGGAGTTGGCCTCCAACCAGAGCATTGTTTACCAGCATCCGACTTAATTACAGCTTTATGAAATCATGCTAAAAATATCCAAGAGCAGCAGGCTCGAGGAAAAGAAGTCAACGAGTCAGCAGAGCTCTTCTTTACCAGGTGAAAGTTGTGCATGTGTGTGTGTGTGTGTGTGCGTTGGGGGGTGGGGTTACCTGCACAGTACTGTGTCAGCATCTCTCTACTAATGACACACCCTTCCTCTAGGGTAAGAGCGTCATGAAAGTAAACACAGGGGTGCTATTTCAGACTGGAGAGGATAGAAGCTGCTTTGTCCTCACACCCAAAAAGGAAAAAAAAAATAAACCACAACAGGAGAGGATGGCACTTAGTCTCAGGCTTTGAATGTGGAAGTCTGCCACAGACCCACCTCCAATCTAATCTAGCATCCTTACTGCCAGTTTATGTTGAACACACTTTTGAGTAAATGGCACCTCCTCTCAAAAAAAAGACGTTACGTGTGTAAATTTTTTAATGGGCAATGATGGGGAAGCTGCATCGAATTTGTAGCAGTTACTTCACAGGTATAAAATCTTAAAATACAAACATTTAAAAAAAAAAATAAAGTCACTGAGTTGTGTTTATTGCAACAATGGTTCGTTTATTCAGAAGTCATCCAGAAAAATATGCTGGACTACTTTGTTCTGGATGAAATATAGAAATGTCAGCTCAGCTTTTGAATGTAATGCCCACCAGTTTCAGCTTGCATAGCTCACAGGTAAAAGCTTGAGTCATACAGTACAAGTCAGTGTTGTGTATTTGCATAAGGCCGTGGTGATGATCATCCATGGTGACAATGCTGCTGAGTGAGCACCACCCTGCACTACACAAAGGTCCAGTGTGTTGCTTGTGCTGGCCTGATGAGTGCGTTGCCCAGTTACAGCCATCAGGATGAAAGAATAAAGAGAAAAGGGTTCAGCTTAGAAGGAGAAGGGGACTTTTTGGTATAATCTACAAATAATTAATTCAATTTAGAGTGTAGATAGTTGACTACACAGAAAGGCATTAAACTCATGTAAACAAATTATATAAGTATTATTACCTCCACCAAGGAGGTTATGATTTATGTAGTATTTGCATGAATGTGTGTCACTTTGTCAGTCTGTAAACACCATAGCGCAAAAGGTTTTTAAAATAATAAAAAAAAAAAACGTAGGGTTGTAGAGTGGGGTCATGTTAACAGTCCATTACAGTTTGCTTTACATCCACCAAGGTCTTTAAAGTCAACTCAATGATTTATTGGCTGAAAAAGCCTTCTAACTATGATTCTTACAAGTGTGGTTTGTATCAAATATCAATAAAAAAATATCATATTTTCAATGGTACTTTTTGAGTATAGTTGATTCATTTGATTAGCACTTTCTAATGCACATTACAATAACAGGTTATATCTTATAACATTTTCAATACATGTACTATGTTCCTGAATAAAATTGTTTTGGGGAAGAAATACAAAAACTTTTAAACACATTTTTTTCCACTTACTATTTATTACTAAAAGTTTTAACCAATTTTAGCCAAGTTAAATATGGAAGACAGTTTTAACCTGTAAAATGTGATATTTTATTATTAATTATCAGAAGCTAAGTGTTAAAAACACCAACTCACAATCGTTCCTCCACTAAATATCCAATTTATGTTGTAACCTGTGAGGAAATGAGCAAAGAAAAGACAGTTTTGTGTGATTCCGTACAAAAATACAGTCACATTAGGGCTTTCAGCCACTACAAGGTGTTAGCAATAATTAAAATAAAAGGTAAACAAACAGCATTTAGGGCTTTTTTTTTTTTTTTTTTCATCATAGTGCTCCGCTGCAAGCCACTTTCAACCACTTTTTATCTCGTCACAGCCCTTTCTTCACCTCACACTCACGCTGATGATACACTGGGGATGTTTAAGGGGTTCAGTTTCTTGTCCCGATGCCAAAATATTTATATTTATAGTTTTTACAGTGAGACGTACAAACATTCCACAAACTCGTGAATTTCACATCATAACTTTCTAAATTATGAGCAGACCTTCTTTCTCGTGCACCTGGCGTTTAATGAACATAAGAATGATCTGGCCGTGCCTGAACGAACCCATTAGCAACATTTATGTCACTGATAATAAAGCCTGAATAAGAAAAAGAGAAATGAAGCCATTAATGTTATGTGTTCTATGCGCGCAATAACCATCACAGGCAATGAAACAACAGAGGTGAGGTAGTGCTCGAAAGAACATGTCTAGAAAAAAGAAGAATGAAAAAAAGAAAAAGTCAAATGAAATCCACACGTTACACAATCCTTCTCTCCACTTCATTTGAAAGTCATGAAACATGTCTTAAACTATAAAGTTGTAATGAGGACAATGTGACGGTAATCCTTTGGTTCCAAAACTACAGATTAACTCCCCAAATCTAATGAAGTGTTATACAATCGTTTAGCTCGCTGGAGTGCCAGGTTCACATTTCAAAGAGGCTGGATCATTCAGTGGTGAAACCAGCGTGAGTGATGGTCAGCGATACTGGCCAGATTTGCTGTTTTGATCCACTATGAATTCAGCGATGGGTGATGGCTGCGGCCCTTCCTGCATGCAATGCTGGCGTGACAGCGGATGACTCACGATGGCAGAATGCGACTAAGCAGGAAAGATCACTTTCAATTACACGATTAGCTTCGGAAGAATTACTATAGTAAACATGCTATTTTCAAAACACATTTATGGGCCACTTGTGGGATATCCATCTCTCAGAATTGAAGAAGACAACGTGGAATAAAGCCCCAAAACATCTTGGAAATGCGAACTACGTTTTCTCCACTTGTTGCCTTAGTGCAAAAATAAACAAGATAAACAAGGCAGCAAGGAGTACACACCACTGAGCCACAGCAGCATGACCACTCACAGATGTACGGATGTTCTGAGTAACTGATGATCTTATGATGACAGTACATGTGAAGTTAATCTGGACCTAATATTCAGTGTTTTGGATATGAGAGGAATGGGCCTGAGTAAGCCTGAGAGTCAAGTTGTTAAGGCCAGGTGACTGGGTTTGAGCCAGTGCAGGGCAGTAAGACTCTGGCAGTATATTCCTGTATTATTTTATTATTATTATTTTTGTATATGTGTCCTTTTATGGAAGAATAGGTCATTTTTCTTTCAGGCCTATGTGGAGAATAAAACATGTTGTATCATCATAACACCCTCTTAAGCTTAACATACAGGGTGTGATATACTGTTTGGTTGTGGTTGGTTACTAACTTTTTGTTTCAAGGTCGGAAGCTTTAAAATAACCTCCATTTGGACATAACCTTCCAAAAACTTAAGGCACAAATTCATTTGTCCTTGGGAGAATTAGCGGCGATTAGGTTTGTCTCACCTGGTTTCCTGTCACTGTGTGTGCTGGAGCTGCACCACCAGAAATGAAGCAATTCAAGTCCAATTCTTTTTTTACAAGTGGAATTCACAACAGCAGACATGGCTCCACTGTAACAGCCTATTTAGATAAATCTGTGGTCTCTTTTCTTCATTCTTATTCTGTCGTTAAGATATGTTAGGGTGACCAACCGTCCTCTTTTCCCCGGACATGTCCACTTTTCACGTTCCGTCCGGGTTTTTTTTTTTTAGATTGATAATTTTTACGAGCCTACAGGGGACCCATGTACGTTACGTCATACCTTAACTGCTGCCTGCTTTGCGAGTGGTTATTTTGCGCTCACAGACGGGACAGACGGTGCGCAGCTGCGCGCCTAGTAATGTTTAAAAGATGCCGAACCGCAAGCGCACCTTTGCAAATGAAATTTCCCGCATACCGTCCGTCGGCATAAATGGGAGTCGGAGTGCACCGTGTGCAGAGCTGGCACGTACGTTTGTGCGTCTAACAAAGGTGCGGGTGATCTAGTTGCTCACATGGACACAGAAAAACATAAAAAGGCTGTGCGAGGCCAAAATTCATCTACTAAGTTAACAGTGGTGGTGGGACTGAGTTATCTTAGTTAACTAAGTTAGTTCTACTGAGTAAGTTAGTTTTTTTTTGCACTTGATAACTTTTAAAAAACTAACTGAAATTTTTTTATTTCAGGGAAGGCATCATTTAAATTGTGGAAAAATGTTAAATTTTTCTTTATGCAAACAGTTTTATTAAAGTTCTTCATGACCATGAAATGGTAAAGGAGCTGAAACAGGACTTCGAGTTACAGTAGCTAAAATCTCACCACTAGATGTCAGTATGTTGCAGACTGCGGTCAACTGAACTTTGTTTTCTTAACCCTTCCATGTCAAGTACATCGCTACGGTGGATGCTGCAGGGCTAACAGCAGAAAGAAGTCGGATTAAGTGTATGAGTGCATGAGTCAGTGAAGCTCACATCTGTCTGATGATGTGAGACTGAGGTGAGCCACATGCAAAAACTCAATTAGTTGGAATTGTGATTTCCATCTGTGTTTAAGGCGCATTCGCTCCTAATTCTAAGTTCATGAGAGCACATCAATTTGTTGGAAAACAAAATTACGAAAACAAAATTATGAAATTCTTTTTTTTTCTATTAATAAGCCCCAAAAGAACTGACTGTACCTTTAATGGTATGGTTTACGCTTACACTGGGGTGCCACCTTTAGCTCTGCTGTGTATACTCAGAGTTAAACTGTGTCTGAGTGAAATATATATATATATATATATCTATATCTATATATATATATAGATATAGATATATCTGAGTTTACTAACAACAGACAAAAAATGATGGAGGTAAAATAGCTTTTCTTCGCCTTTTTTTAAGCTAGCAGGAGTGAGGGAACGCCTATTTAAAAAAAAAACAAAACTAAAAACAGGCGTTCTCTGTCATTAAACTGAGAGATTTACAGAAAAACAGGAAGAGTTCATAAATATTCTTTGAGGTGATAAAGGAATAAATTGGCAAGAAAAAACTCCCAAATCACTGAAAGTAGCAAAAGCAGCGAAAGAAAGAAAGAGAAAAAAGAGACAATATGGCTCCACAATTGACTCCACCAATGCACATATATCTATGTTAAAAAAGCCTCAAATTCCACTACATTATTCAATGAAGGAAGAAAAGCAGCTGAGAGTCAGAAAGGTTTATTCTTCAAATCTTCACAAGAAAACAGCACCTGTAGAACCAGAGACGATATTAAAACCCTCAAATGTTGCTCAGTGGTTGTGCCAGGCAACTAACAGCTGTCAGTGTGTGAAATATTTGATCTGAATATTTGATTATAATTTGGTTCGTTTATGCCAGATTGTTACATAAGCATGCATGTCAGAGGTTGTTAGCACGAGAAACAGCTGTTTTGAAATCAAGCAGAAGCACGACGCCCGTGCTGACAACAAAATGTTGTGTGAGATTTCTATAAATATTTACAAGACTAAGAAGTAAGATATTTATTGGTCAATGTTGCAAATGTAAAATTTATCTGCGTGGTTGACAGCGTTGTTAATAAATATCAGTCAATACCCTGCCAGGTGCTAAAGTTTCTGGCTCTCGAAGCCCACTTTCCGTCCTGTATCCCACCCACTGGAATTTTAGGAGTTTCCAAATGGATCCCTGACATTCTTGCGCTTTCAACACAACAATGAAGCACAAGCGAAAAACAAATATCACCAGAGGTTTGGGTCATAAAACACAAATATGTGTAAATTTAGCACACTCGTGTATCATAATCTTCACATCTCCCATTAACAGAAAGGGTGAATGAAGAAGATTTGACCTAACGTGGTGATGCACTAAGGTGAACCTTTAGATACTTAATAGTTATTACATTTCTTAACCGCAGCACTCAAATGCAAACATTGTGATTTAATCAATGCAAGTGTTGTAAACAATAAATTCAACTCACATAAGTCATGTTCCGTTTAAAGGTAGATACGTTCGGTAATCCCCAAACTTTTGCAAAAACAAGGTAAAGTTTAACTTTATGAACAGGAGAATGACCTGATGGCGCGGTACAAACATCAGCTGATGACGTTGATACCTGACTTTTCTTAAATTACCTCCATGATGATGTAGACAAGGCTTTTCTTCTTGTCACCATCTCTAGGTTGCCCAGTCTTGTGAATGTCACCATGACAACAGAAGATGGTAAAAGGTAAAGTAGGCCACTGAGTGGAGGCGACAAAAAAGCTAATTTGTAATTCGTAGGGTGTTGTGGAATGCATGAACGAAATAACTACTTGTGCTAAGGAGATTATGTTTTTGATAATGTCTTCTGTAAACACAATCACTCAAACTTTAAACTTTGTAGGGGTGTAAGTGGATTTATGTTGACAATGGAATAAAATTTGGCTTACATGCAGCAAGGTCTTCAAGGTCAATTTAGTGATTTATTAGCTGAAAATTGACACAAAAACATATAACTTAGAAACTAAGATTCTTACTTCTTATGTGTGCTGTGCATTATCACCATATAGAAACTGCTATTTAAATGATTTGAAATGTCACACATGACCTCTGACCTCCTCGTTACTGTCAGTAGATCGATTTGGGATGCTTATAGGCATAAGGCAAATAATATTTGGGGATTCTAAATGTCATGTCATTATGGACTGCTGACCTCTTCTTCAAGGTCAAATAAAACCTTCAACTTTTAAAATGTGTTTTATCTGTACAAGTATGCTTAAAATTTTGCTGTATTTGTTTGTATTGGCAGCATTTAGGAAATTAAAAATAAAAGCTAACGTGATGAAGTTTGATTAAACTGGTGAGTCCTTTACGTGGACCAGTCTGTATGCAAGAAGGCTGTAAGGGGAAAGAAGTAATATAATCCAGGATTTTCTTTTATTTTTCTAAATTAAAGCAAAAAGTCTGGACTGTGAGTTCAGCAAAGTGCTGGAAACCTCCCTAAGAGATTTTGCTCCACATTGACATGATAGCGCATCCATTACACGAGTTTCCTGTAAAAGGTGCTCTGTTGGACTGAGATCTGGTGACTGTGGACGCCATTTGACTTCAGTGAACTCACTGTAATATTCAAGAAACCAGTTTGTGTGTTATGATCTTTGTGACATGGTCCATTATCCTGCTGGAAGCACACTGTCATAAAGATGAACACAGTCAGTAAAAATACTGGATGAGCTGTGCTGTTTAAATGATGCTCAGCTGGTACTAACAGCCCAAAGTGTGTCACCGCCAGGCAGGATGGATTCATGCATTCAAGTTGTTTGTGTCATAGTGTGACCCTATCATCTGAATATTGCAGCAGAAACTGAAACATATCCAACAGGACAATGTTGTTCCAAAATGTGTTGTCTAATTGTTGTATCCTGCTGTAGCCCATCTACTTTATGGTTAGATGTGTTGTGCATTCAGAGATGCTCTTCTGCTTATTTTGTTTGATTGTTTGTGTAAATTTCATCTATCAGCTCGTGGCCCTCTGAACACTCTTTTCTCATCTCTGGCATCGTATTTTCTCTTTTTTCCAGGTTTCTATAAACCTTGTAGATGCTTGTGTGGGGAAAATCTCAGTTCATTCAGCAACACTCAAACCAGCCTGTCACACTCAGAGTGACCTAAATCAATACTGACGTTAAGTAGTGACAAAGTTGAACAGGGATACACAACAAAGGTAAAGTTATTTGCATCGAATAATTTATCCACATATATTTTGTTTTTCGGACAAAAAAACAGTAAAGATAAGTCATTCAATGCCACTGAAAAAAACAAAACAAAACAAAAAACGCAATGAAAGGAATGGATTTGTGCTTCATACACGTAACAAAATGAAATCATGTGTATCTGTCACTGATTGAGTGATTTGAATCTGTGTGTCCCATCAGCACACAGCCAATCTGTGGGAGCCAGAATTCTGCCTGGGAATCAAATACTTATTTCAGTTCTATAACTTTTAGGTAATGTGGGTTTTTTTTTTTTTTGGATTTTCTGTTGATATTCTGTCTCTTTCCATTAAACTACTATTAGAAATGAAAGACTGTTCATTTCTTTGTAAGTAAGCAAACTTTCAAATTCAGCAGCAGGTCAAGTCATTAAGCAATTATCTCCCCCACACTACAAGTAGCAGCAAAGGCTGCAACACCATCAAGGTTACATGGGGGAGAAATGGAGAGAGTAAAAAATGAGCATATTGTTCCCTCGGGCAAATGCACTCGCCACCTGTAAATAACTCTTTTAAAATAAATAATAAATAAATAACTCTGCATTTTCCCAAATACAAAAAAAAAAAAAAAAATCATATTGTATCATGTATCATCTTTCTGTTGGTTGGAAAGAAACAAAAAGGAATGTAAGGGCCCCACATTTAGGAAAGCACATTTCCAGGAAGAAGCTATTGCATACCAGAGCAAATAAAGAGTTAATAAAATTCCTACAGTGCCTGCCCTTTTATCTCAGTAGTAATAAAAACAGAGTGATATGTGTAACTATGAATAAACCTTGAATATCACATAATGGATGTCTGCCAAAAGTGAGCTCACACTGTGTTCTACTGACCCTTGGCTGTGGAAGTGTATAAGATTCACCCGTCTCCAAACCAAACACTACACTTTCTTTGAACTTGGCAAAACATATTAATGAAAAAAAAAAGCTAATTTGGATACAACAGCCATTTGGCCATAGGTGGTTAGATTTTTATCATTAGTGCAGATTGTTTTGGAAAACTGAATTTCTGTAGCAGGAGGTCCGCCAACAGCTCGCAAAGCAAATAAAATGCAACTAATTTAAGAACGGGAAGGGATCATGTTGAAACAGATCACTGACTCATCTTTTGGCCTGTGGAAGCTGCAGTGGCGTTGCCATGACACCACTGTGTACGTGTGTTCGCGGCATCGAAATTCGTGATTCATGCACTATAGACCACAAAGCTGACACCTGAGCTGACAAAGCTTCTAAAAAACGCAGCCTCCGGACGTAAAGAAGTATCGCTGCATTTGTAATGTGGGTAAAGGTTACATCAGCTGCTTGCAGGTCAACACATGTCGAAGGCAAGATAATATGAAGAAACCGGGGAAGAAATTTTAATCCACTACTACCAATATAGTTCATCAAAAGACAACAATAGAGGTTGTGGAACATGTCTTCATTGCTTTTAAAAGAAGCTTGTTTGTCATAGTTTATTAAACAGAGTCAGTGTTAAATATATTTTTTAAGTACTTTGCTAGAACATTTAGTAGGGTAGTATTACAGTATTATATTATACTAGGCTATTTAGAAATCGTATCTTCTAACTTTCTCTATAAAAAGGTACATTTTGCAATTACCCTATGCAAACTTCAAATAAACAAAAAACACCACTAAGGGGCAGCGTTTCACCAAAAACGTATATTGTACACTCTAGTAAACCACAATAAGCAGCATTTATTCTGAGATCCTGTGCAAACAGTCTGGTTGATAGCTATGAAGCACAAACTGTCTACTCCAGTGGAAAGCTACACTGATGCTTTTTAGAATTGTACCCTCTTTTTTTTTTTTGTAAATCAGAAAAGCTGATTCTGTTCTTCTGGACGAGGCCTTTTCAGTGGGAGAAATGTTTTGTCATCCAAGTGACAATGAAACATTTCTCCCACTGAAACGGCCTCGTGCAGAAGAACAGAATCAGATTTTTTCACATTTCCTTACCTGGATGATTGAGCTAGCATCAAGACGTTATTTTGGCAATTTTGGCGCCACAGGAGTTAGTGTAAGGGGAATAAGGTTCCCTTACCATTATTTTCGGTCCCATCTGTCCTTCCACCTTAATGTCAGTCTTTTTTGTAAAATCCTCACATACTGTATATGGTTTTTAAAACAAAGTATAAAATAAAAATAACATACTGTACACCTAGTCTGGATATCACAATCTTAAGCTTGATCTTTACACATGGTATTTAAAAAACAGAAAACTTCTACGCCCATTTCTCTTAATGCATCACAGCAAGTGTCACGTTAGCATTCACAATATATGCAGCTGGTGGAAACACAAGCAACAGCAAAGACAAAGAACTTTTATGGGGGATGCAGGAACAAGGCCTCTAGGGCTCAGAACACAGCAAAAATGATTCATTTTACCACACCTGTATACCTTTGCTTTTAAGCCTGTTGTTGCCACTAACACTGGTGGTGCAGTCTCAATTTCTGTGGGTAACAAGCCTCTGTGTATACAACAAATAGTCAGAACCACAGTTGGACCCGGAAGAGAGACACGGGCTGGATTTTTAAAAATTTTGCAGTGCATGCGTTCATGCCATGGCTTTACTGTTTTCTGTACTGCTTGTATTGTTATCATTTATTTCAGTATATGTGGCTCAGCTTAGAGAGAAAATAAACAGTAATGTACACACTGTCCGAGTTTATTGGCTTTAAATCTGCCTTAATGTATCCACAGTTTTTAATATTGCATTTCTCCAGCCTGGGAGCACACCACCAAAACCTATAGTGCCATTAGCCACGCACTGTACTTTCTTTTTTATTTTTTAAATTACTATGGGGACATAAAGGCCCATAAAACAACAGAACATCTGGCCTACTTTGCTTGTGGCGAAGGCATTTATAGTTAACAGAATCAGTTCTTTCAAGGATGTAAAATTGGCACACTGTGAGGCAGTTACTCATCCTTTTTTTTTTTAAAGGATGCTCCAAACTAGCCACTAAAGAGATCATTACTCAAATGTGTTACATGGAAGAAAAGGACAGACTGCCAAAAAGACATGCAAGGCAGTTTACGGGCAGTATTTTCTGTGGAAGGGAGTGAACTCCCTTTTCCTGGACTTTGGCTGGTGTTAAAAATGGGCCTGTTGAAGAAATGCACTGCAATCAGAAATAGATGAAATCCATATAAGTATGATGTGGGGTGTGATATGTGTCTGTTTTTTTTTTAGCTAACTTTAGCTGTTAGCTCATATCATTTTTTCATATTGCACCATTAATGAATGAAGCGAGCAATGGCCAATTTTATGTTTGTTTTTTTTATCATTCAGCATACACAGTGTTGGGGAGTACATGAACCGGCGTTACGTATTTAAAATATAAAATATGAGTAACTGTATTTCACTACAGTTACTGTTTAAAAAGGTGGTATTCAGAATACAGTTACTTTGTTGAAATAAATGGATTACAGGGCGGTCTTTTCCTGTTTCATATGTTAGGCTATGCTCTCTCTATTTCTGGTAATTCTACGCTGGTGGAAACCCAAACAAAACACCCAATAAGAGGCTCTAATGTCTGGGGCTCAATCTCGCGGCCCATGTCACCCCTACTTACGGCGGGAAGAAATATTTTATTTAATTATTATTCAAAAAATGATTTAATATAAAGGCAGTAGGCAGAGTTTACAGGCATAGCCCTAAATAATGTAGGACACGGAACCCGACATATTAGCCAGAGGTTCGGAGCCCCTGTTTTACATACGCGCGGAATAATTTTCTGTACGAGATCATTGCAAAAAGTGCAGCTTTACCTAATGTTCACCCTACTGTTACTCGTTTTATATTAAGATTTAAAAATCTAGTTGGTATTGGGATCGTGAGTAACCTTCAGTAATAGTAATAAATCACACAGCAATAGTATATTCATGTAGTTGTAAAAAGCACGATAATAAGTAATCCAAAGTATTCAGAATACGTTACTCTCATTGAGTAACTTATCGGAATATGTTACAAAATACATTTTAAACCATGCATTCTGTAATCTGTTGTGGAATAGATTTTAAAAGTAACCTTCCCAACACTGAACATACAGTACATACCTGGCAGCTACGTTCCCAAACTGGAGGCCTAACCAAGTTTATTTTTTTCTTTATTTATAGTAATTTGCAGTTTTGATGCAAAGATCAGCCTCTTAAATATCTAAAAACATTAGCTGTAGCAGACAGATACCGAAAAACATGTCTAACCTTTATATACTTCCTTAATTAGCATGCCTGCAAGCAGCTACCAGTGATTGAGAGCAGCACTTTGCATGATTTAAGAGATCACTTGGAAGTGCACTAAAGCACACTCTTCTTTCCTAAATTGCCACACTGCATGCGGTTGCCATAACAGCACAGCGCTAACTTACACATGGTTAGCTTTTTGCAGCTATTTAAAACTAACAGATGGCTCGCTAACACTAAAATGGAGCCATCCAACAAACACATTTCAATTTATTTCAGTTATTAACACATTTAAACCCAAAATAACTGCCTTAAAGCATGCAAGACCACAGAGTGTCCTCTTGTAACCCCTCTAAACAACCGATTCCTTCACAGTTGCTGGAAGAAAAGACCAAAAATATGTAAATGGGCTTGCAAACAAGTCTTCCATTTGCAGAATCAAATACAAAGCTTTGACAGAGAGAAGCAACGTAGTTAGGTCAATTTGCAAAACCCCTGAAATGCAAAAAATTCTTTCAACACTTTCTCAAAGAGAGAGGTGGGGGGGTGGGGTAATAAATCAGAATTATGTAAGTATCTATTAGTCACGCTATTTGTGGACTGCTGTGTCGATTATAGTCTCTATCTACGTGTTTTTGGTCTGACTGACTGTACATGTGGGGTGGATGAGGTTGACATGAACTGTCCCACAATCCCTCCCACTGGGTATGGCATTCAGGTACAGCTCCCTCCCTTCTACTATAAAGCCTCTTATGTTAGCAGCATAAACTTCAGACTTCAACTCATGGTAAAGTCTTTACAGCTTTGGCAAAAAAACCCCAAAACAGCTAAAATAGTTGGATGAGCACCATTAATTTTGTACATCACAGCACAAACTAGAGCCAGAGGTAAGTGAATTTGTCGCTGATTTCTATTTGAGTAAGTTTTGTAAAGAATTTAAATTCTGAAAAAATTGTGAAAAAAATTCTGAATCACTGGAAGTAAAATATTTTTATTTACCGACGCTGTTCTCTGTACAAAAATCTAAATGTTACTGCAATAATGTGTCTAAAAGAGCCTTTAGCACTCAGATGTTGTGGTAATAGGTAAGACATGACTGCTTCAGTGCCATTTCTGTCTGTTTACCATTGGCAGCTCCCAGCCAACATGAGAATTTCTCTGCAGACCATCATCTGCTGCTGTGTTTTTACCACATTCCTTCCATTGGTAAAAGGGGCCACAGGAGAGACCAACACCAGCCTGAGAAAAAGGTAAGAAGCTGCCTGACAAAAGAACACTCAGAACATTGTGTTCATTCTACATTCATCAAGTAGAATTAGATGCCCACTGTTGGTAACACAAGGAACTTTTTATGCCAAGTAGATTCTAAAAAGTTTTTCCTTATATATATATATATATATATATATATATATTGTATAAAGTTCTTTGAGTGCTTGAGTAGAGTAGAAAAGCGCTATATGAAACCCCACCCATTTACCATTTACATGTGTGGACATACATAAATGATATAGAAAAATCTTTTAAACTTTCAAACAACATGAGCTATACTGGCTTTAAAATCACTTAACATGAGTGGTAATGTGACAGAGAGGAAGTTCCATGGTTAACAACCTCTTTGTTCTTTGTGGCAGGTCTAGTGTATGGATACAAAGCCATATGAAGAGAGACTTGCGCAGTCACTTAGTGACAGGCAATGACCAACACTTAGACATCTTTAGTGGACTGCAGCAGGACAGGCTTGCCAAAACTCTCTCAACCCCATCAAGGTAACCAGAAACATCGGACTGGTGACCTAGAGTCACATAGTCATTTGGTGTGTTCCTAGAATACCCCCGTGGTTGTCATTTATGTGTATAAAGGGCATCTGACACTAGAGGTGTTTAAATTTAAAAATTTTAAAGTGTTAACATTCCAAAACATCTATTTTTGTTTAAGATGCTACAAATGAAAACGATGCATTCTTTACTGGATAAAACATGCAAAAGTCTAGATATGAAACATTTTGGATTTTACACACTGCGAACATATTATGTGTTGCCAAGTTAGATTTAACAACATCTTTAAAGCAGTAAATCTTCCCCTTTTTTTCCCCCAGATTTGGCCTAAATATAAGGACGAGAAGGTCACCGTCAAAAACAGCTGGTTGCTTCCTAATCACATGTATAACCCACGACTTGATCCACAAATTGAACCGGCTAAACACCAACAAACAAAAAGACAAAGACCCTGCTCCTGAATCAAAGATGGGAAAGGATGGTTATGGACGTCGCCGCCGCTCACTCCTGGATGCCACTCAGCTTGTCCTCCAGACAGGAACGCATAGATGGAGCACGGAAACTGGTCAGCGAGTCAGCAACCCCAAAGGCACACCTACAGTGGCCTAACACAGGCATGAGAAGGCAAAGGAGAGTCCCTATTGGGGTTATGTGACCACTGCAGATGAAGATACGTCCACACGCAGAACTTTTATTCCACAGATTTAGAGCTAGATATAGCAAAAGACTGGCTGCTACATCTGCACAGCCCATCAGAGGAAGCTCAAACCACTCTGGATGACAGGAAGATTGAAATAAATCAAACTGAGACGTTTGTGTGCACATGCTTAGGTTCAGGTTTCAGTGTCTCGGAACGAGAGTTTGATTTACTGATGAATCCAAGACAGACCTGTGGGACTTGACAAGAATGTCTGTCTTTTCCTCAGCATCCAAAGCGAGCTTGGCAGCTGAGACGGAAGACAGTTCCTGAGGATCTTCTCCGAAACACAAAGCTTGGAGGAACACATTCTGCAACAAGGGAGTGTTTTGTTATTTCAATTTTTCTTCAAGGAAACAACATTACTGGGCCCCAAACTATCCAATGCAGAATCCTCACAAAAGTGAACTGAATGTACTGAATTGCTTGTTAGCTACAATTTTTCTATATAGATAAACATTTAAAATATGTATTATGTATGTTAAAATATGAAAGACTACCTTATAAACACCCAATGTAACTATAATTTCCAGCAACAAACCTACATATTAAACATCTGTAGTTTAACTTCAGTGAAGTATCTGATGTATCTGAAATGTGCTGATTTTTTGTTTTGTTTTTTATATTTCTATGTATGTATCTAAACAATGAGTTGTACCATTTGCCTTTACTTGATTACACCTTTTTGGAATTTACTCATATTTAACTTGTCTTATGGATATTTATCTACACCTGAAGCCTTGTAGTTTGGGGCTGAGCTTTCACTTCAAGGGAAGGAGAAGGACTGATGAGCTGATGAAAGTGCTGTGCTGCCATCTAGCTTTACAGCAGGCTTATGTGTAACACATGCAGGCCAAGCCATTTCAAAGCATCTACATTGGTGTGTTTAATGTTATATTTGAAATTTATCGCGTTCTATATTTGAATGTAATAAATCATAATTTGCTCACAATTCAGCTGAAATGACTTGAAAAGGTATTACTGAACCAGAATAATGTCTTGCTTCAAATACCAGGAACTGTAATAATTTTCAGTAATACACGAACAAATAAAACAATAAAATAAACTTGAACAAACTTTTATTCTGTGATCCACATCAATTATTTACCTTGTGCGTGTGTGCGTTAATGTTAGGAGGAAATACATGGCGTGTCCCGTGTCCTTTAATGATTGCGTGTGTTGTTTAATATAATTTAACTCTGACTCATATTGAGAGCAAAATATGTGACCCAGTGGTTTACATTCCATTCTAAAAATAGCACTACTCGTCAGCTGCACTGTCTCAAGAAACACATGTTCTAAAATTACATTTGTATTGGGTAAACATGTTGCTCAGATTGTGTAAGTTCTACCTCTCGGGACAATAAATTACGTTTTGGCAAAGACAGTCCAAGTTCTGCTTAATAGAGAGGATAGTGGTGTGCTCTTTTATATATTAGAAACACTTACATGAGGGCTAGAAAGATATAATCACTGTGGAATGCGACCCCCCACCCACCCACTCCTCCCCTCCTTGTATGCCGAGTGGTCACAGTGCCCTGAAATGATAAACAGATTTGACATAAAGGACATAAATTTGACATAAAAGCTTCAACTTTCCCTCTAGGAGGAGTAGATGCTGTGAGTGACTTTGGCTTTGCTATGAGTTTGTTTGCAAAGAAACCTACAAACATTTGAAATATTCAATTATAAAAAGCTCATATTTCACTTGTTGTCGTTGCCTGTGTTATTAAATGTGCAAGTAATAAACAAATGGCACACAGCAAGTTAAGTTTTCATCCTCTTGTCAGTCCAGTCCAATGTTTTTCCTGAATACTATCGTTATATTTACTGCAGGAAGAAACGGTAAAAACGCTGTTTTTTAAGGAAAGCGGTCAAAGGCACTGATACACCTCCTGCCTTCAGGCCGGCAGTTATCAGGCTTGTGATGTTCTCCTTTATCTTGTAGTGGACATTTGGAGTGTCACAAATAATTTGTGTGGCATATTATTTGTATATAGTTTGAAATGGTTATTTAAAAAAAAAACTGCCTTGGCTGCATTTTTAGGTAAATAGCGGCATATAACATTGTTGTTTGCAAAACTTGTGCAGGTTTTTAAAATGTACAATTTCTATTTGCATTTTAAGTTATGAAATGATTCTTTAAACTTGTTTGTAGGTATTACAGTAAGAAAAATAACTTTTTTTCTACTCTGATTTGATGTTTTTAGCCCCATTTTAAATCAACTGTGTTAATACAGTATGTCAAAATGAAAAACAACAGTAAAATCAGATGTGAGGTTGTGCTGAAAAGAATGATAGCAAACAAGGCAAAGTAACCCCCCCCCCCAAAAAAGACGCAAACAGGCTCATGTGCGTTACAGAAAAAACAGTTAATTCAAACAAGCTTGCACTTCATAATATATGTATATATACATATGTATACATATACATATAGACATACACATACACACATCTACATATATATACATACACATACATATACACAAAAAGCTGAAATTGATAAAAGTTTACAAATCTAGTTTAGCCCAATCTGGCTTTTGCAAAGTGTTCCAAAAAGGGGTTCC
>VUQR01031225.1:0-18804 GCA_015108515.1 Hemichromis elongatus | reverse complement strand
TATAAGGAAAGTTTACAAAACGTTTAAAATAAATAGCAGCAATGGTGTCTTTAAACAAAAAAATGTAACATTCACTTTGCTTTCTGCAAAAAAGTGCTCTTCATTCACAAAAAAATTATCCATTTTCTGTGTGTGTGTGTGAGTTCCTGGATGACGTTGTTTGAGGTGCTGGTGCGTAGCCGTCGTGCTTATATGATCGGCCATTTCCACCTTACAAAGCCAGCAAACGACTGAATCACTTCCTTTTCTGTTAAAATCTCCCCATACTGTAGACCTGCGTGTTCGGCTGGAGTGATTTAAGTCGACTGCGGCTGCCTCACTCATGTTGCCGCTACTCGCTGCCGCCATGTGTGTTTTGAAAGTGACGACGCATCGACGCACATTTTTTTACGTCGACGCGTCGTCCCAGCCCTAATCGCCATACCGTCCAGAACGTGTTCCTGAGGAAGCTTACATGTTTGTGATGAGCATTACAGTCATCATGCATCACAAAACTGAAAAAAAAAGGCAATAAGCAAATCAAGTGCTCCCTAGATCCGTTTCTGATCACGTGACCGGATGTGCCAATCACAGCTGGTCCCTGCACTGTGCAGTTTGAGCTTTCCTAGACTAGCCTGGACAAGTAATCCCTCCTAAAAAAGCAATTAGCAAAAATCCATTTCAAATGCCTGGTGCAGGAAAAGGTGAATAGCTTGTCACATGACCTGTTGTTTGAAATGTCAGATTTAGTGTGCGTGACAGTACGAATTAACCAACAAGAAATCATATGCTAACAATGCTGTGTTTGCATAGCAAAGCAACACAACAAACTTACTGAAGACACACTATAAACTGGAGTTTAATTATGCATGGAGGGGAAGAAATACCATGCAGCATTTCTGCACAGTATTGGTGAATCGTCCAACATCAACTCAGCTGTCCATCAAGCGAGCCTGCACAACGCAGCGGCACATCCATCCAGCTCATACATTCGAGTCACCAACCCAATCACATTCCATCTGACCAAAGATCTGAGTTACAAATATTGATTTAAAATGCCAGTTATTTTTCCAAAACGACAATACCGTTGAGGGGAAATACTCACAGCTGTCAGTGCTTTGTCACAAGTTTTATTCACATCCTTCACGCAGGCAAAGTGAGTGGAGTGAAAGACTATATTATTTGTCTTTATTGATAAAAAATACCAGAGATTTTACACAATCTGAGCATGAAAGCAAAGGCCTGTTGATGTGATTGTGTGTTAGGTTAGTGTTAGGAGGTGGATAAGGTCAATAAGGAGGACCAACTTTTTTTGATGCAAACATTTGAACAGATATGAAGATGTGAACATAGGACTTTGTTTGTGATATTGAACAAAATAATCGTGATTATCATTTTGGCCATAACTGTTCAGCCCTACTTGTATCAAACCCCAGCTGAGGGATTGGCAATGAATTTTACTGATGTTCTAGCTATTTGATTTGTGTACAGGGGTTAAATCTGAACTGGACAGAGGCATGACAAGCCATGATCCTCTGGGGATCATGGCTACCACACCAGATATGTGTCAGCTTGCTTTGGTGACTTGTCTATGAATGGCCCTGGACGAAGACCCGCTGCATGCAGATTGCTATAGAAGATCAAGTAACCAAATGTAGTTAGTACCATTGCACTGTACTCAATCCTGAATACAGCTTCAGTGTATTCAGTGTCATTGGAAGCTGACAGTAGAGAGGACACAATGATGGGCTAAACCGTCTGATCACATCACATCTCCACAGCCATCAATGTCCGTTTTGTGGTGGGGGAGGAGCTAATCAATGCTGTTCCTGAATGACATTTATCTGTTCCTGCCTGCACATCCATGTGACTTATCCTGCAGTTCCCCTTCTCTTCTCTAATTAGCCTATATCAATCAATCACCAGTCTATAGGGTATCTGACGGTTTTGCAAAGTCAAATCCAAGACCTCAAAGAATCTTTTGAAGTTGCAAGGAATGTAAAACTATTGCTTTCAAAAACTAAACTGAACTGAAGAATCAGCCTCTCTCCTTTTTTTCACACACCTAATCAATGCTGCTGAGATTACTGGCTCCACACCAAAGTGTTATTGAGTATAATAGCTGGGCGAACTGACCAAACCACTTCTTCAAGTCTTAGTCTCCCGTTACATGCAAGACAACAAGACCTTATTTTCTATTGTAAAATCCTGAAGTTGTTTATCCGGCCTACTCACCATAAAATATTCTCGAGGAGGATTCGGTGCCAATCTACGACCAGTTAAAACATTGAAGTCTGAACATTGTAGAGACAGTGCACAGTTTGATCTCTTTGACAGGTTATTTATATAGCAAGGCTTAAACCCCAACCCAACCAAGACTCACTATGAAGACATCAACAAACCACAGCTCGTCTAATCTCTCTTAAGATAAATCTGTCTTGAAAATGATAGCAGAATAAAAGGGATTTGTATTACTTTAAAAGCCTGTTTTCCACCCTGCTTTATCTTTGTCAGTATCACCAACCATTCGCTGCATATAGAGATTAAATTCTCATACAATCTGACACCTCGGTCTTATAATGGGAACACAACAATCACATGAAGGCAAACCTACAGGGCTGGTGTGAGATGTGTGTTGAAATTATACAAGTTATGTAGAGTCTGATTGAAGGACTGAGAGCTCTATGATTCTTTGTGCATGCTGTCAGAGCACAGAAAACTAAATATCTGACTCTGACAATGTTCCTCCTTTCCACAAGATATAATTAAATAACCTTAAACTGGCCAGTTGGCCGCTGTTGTATTTGTAGCTGCAGTGTTTGTGAGAGTGAGTCTGCCTGAGGTCATATGGTCATTTCAGGGTACAGGTACATATTTTTAAAAAGCTCTAGCCCCATTTTTAGATTTTTTTTTTTTTTTGCCGGTGAAGGTACTTGAAACTTACTTGCTAGTTATTACATGTATGTAGGAAGTACAACAAGCAGTGCAAAAAGAGAAATACCAGGAAAACGCTTTGAGTGAGCAGCAGCAGCTAAGTGTAAAGTTGAGTACAGAGGCCAGTGTTACGTCGGCTTATTGTAGATGCCATCAAAACCGCTGATGAAGATATTTACAAAGTCTGATAAAAAGAAAAAACATCATGAAATATTTATGTAGAGCTGAAGACTTTACACATTCAGATTTAGACAAATTAATATTTAATAAGGTCTGATTCACTGAAAGGGTTTTATGAATTGCAGACACAATTAACAGCGCTGGGAACACAGAGCAATGGCGCGATCATTTAACCAAATTTACAATTGCTGATTTTGTAAACTCCATGTCTGGAGTCATCGAAAGGCCAACATTTCTACTTACACAGAAAAAATGAAAATATTTTATTTCCTTGTGCACATTCATGGAGTCAGCCTTTTTGTTTGAACCCAGGCCGATGACTTTTTCACTACTTAAGTTGAGAAGAACAAAACCGCTTATGTATATCGGTGCTTCGTTAAACATTTCTAGAAGAAAACCCTGAAACGTTTTGAAAAATGATTCTTAGTTGCAAACTTTTTTTGGCTTAATTTCTCCATCAAAGAGTCCTTACTCTCTCACATGTCACTGGTGATCTATGGTTGGGATGAATAAATACTGCCATTTGTTTAAAATAGAACTTTTGCATGCTTGGACCACCCGAAGAAAAAAAGCTTTTAATAGAAGAATTTTATTGCCAAAATATATTATTTAATTTGAATTGTGGGATCATGTAGTTTCTGAAAATGTGCCTATTTAACATGGTTAAAACAAAACCCTGGCCTAACCCACCATGAATGCAAAGTCCATCGATAGATGTTTCAACTCAAGCTTAACCTGAAGTACAGAAATGAAAAGCAGAAAGGAAAGAGGCTGAAGTGTTTCAGAGTTCGAGGATGAAGCTGAACATGTGTGAAGCGTTGGTATTGTGCCTGTTTCAGTTCATAAAGCTGGCTCGGCGGTTACATTTGTAGGAACAATGCAGGAAAAATTGGTGGTTGTCACAATCAATAAATGTTTAAATGGAAAGTTTCCATAAAACAATAAACTTAATCACCCTTCGTCTAGGTTTAGGCACTTTAAAACACATAGTTAAGAGAAATATTGTGATGATGGATGAATAAGCGTGATGTTGATGGATGGTAGCCTCACTGGTCATATTCACCCCCTGAAAAGCTTTGTGGGATTTTAACAACATCATGTTTCCATAAAATATGACAAACGATTGAGACGGTTTAAATTTTGGAATCAGAGACACAATATTTCACAATAGATGAATGTAAATAGTGGGTAGCTGAATTCTGCGAGACACGGGAGCTTTGAAACGACAGAGCGGAGAACAGACTTCCACTGCTGCCAAACGTTTGGGGGAAGTATGGCCACGAGAAGAGCTGAGACGGTCAGTCAGTTAATTTTAGAGCTCTGTGGTGTCATTGGAAGACTGCTGCTTCATAGCCACACTCGGCATACATTTCATACATCACTTTCTTTTCAGTTTCCAAAATCTGTAATAGGCGGTCAGCCTTGAGAAGACAACTGCAAGATCAGATACTTGTGGTGTAATTCTGGCAGCTGTGGTGTCACTTCTCTGTCAATTACAGCTTGTGTTGAAGAGACTGGGTGTTGCCCATGCGGGAACGTGGAAGCTGTGTCCTCTTCCAGAGAACATTTGTTTGGAAAGCCTCTCTGACATCCTGAACTGTTTGCCTGGAGACAGATCGATGAGCCGTTGTTCTGGTTTGACACATGTGGCTCTAAAACACTGGATGATTTCAGTGTGCATTTTCTTGCATCTGAAATTGAATTCAGCATTTTAAAAATCTTGATTGCATGCAGCACGTGGTGTGAACCAAATTCAATCAAGCTTAAACCCAGTAAACAGTGTGTAACAATAATGCAGCTCCATTTCCATTATTACCATTCATTGGCCTGTGAGCATGTACTGAACACTAAATGGACCATCTAAGCATGTTAGTCTTCCTCCACATCAGAGTGGAGGGGTTGCTGTTGGTGGCTGTGAAAGCTGCTTTATTGAGGACTAAACGGCAGCATTTAGTGAGGAAATCAGCTTGAACGTACTATTCTATTTCTGTACGTTCTCCCCTCTCTTCCTAATGGGATTAGAGGCAAATAGAGACAGAGAGGGCATGGCACATCGAGCAAATTTAGCTTTTTGGGATGGGGGAGACTGTGAGTAACAGCTTGTCTCTTTGATTGCCCACATCTGTACATACATACTGTATGTGTCACATGGTAAAGCACTGTTTCACACTGGTTTTGGAGTTATTTAAGTTGGTCTTTAGAGTTCGGGAATTTGGCCAGTCTTGGCCTTATGTGAGTGGGCAGTTCATCTTGTCTATTTCTCTGTTCAGCATCAAGCTCACAGCAAACTATCCTGCCAAATACTGCCCCATTATTATAAAGTCTAATATAGAAATTTGTGGTGCTCAGAGGATCATTTTTGTTTTACATCACCAAAAACTCTATGCAACGCTTTAGGGTAGCTCACCCTGGGCGACTGTGGCTCAGGAGGTATCAATCAGAAGGTCGGGGGTTTGATCCCAGTCTGCATGTAGTTGTTCCTGATGCAGCCAGCAGAGTGTTTTGTTTGTGTTTTATTGTTAGACAAGGAGCTTAGGTACAGAAAAATGTAATTGGGTGAATGACGCTTGCAGTAAAATAAAGCTCTGAGTTCTCAGCTAGAGTAGAAATGCACTATAAAAGCACCAGCACATTACCATAGTTTTCATCTCTAGTGTCACCTTCTGTCTTTGCACAACTATTTTTTATTTGGTATCCTAAGGAAGTGTCCATGCTGGACATTTGTGATGGACAGTAATGTAGTGTGCAGCCCACATTAATGCATGACGACTTGGAATGCTGTAGTTAAAAGCTGATTTTCAGATGGGATGTTTCTGGAGGTTCATGTTGGGGCACCACTTACTGAGGAACCTACTGGTATTCTGCCTGCTTCATTTCAGTGGGTTGTACTTTTTCAGCTAAACATAAGGCATGGTTCTGAGAAACTCTGAGGTTTCTTTTAAGTTCACAGAGAGTTGTGAGTTGCTGAGGTTTGGAGCAGACTAAACAACAACAAATAAAGGCACGAGATGCTGCTGTGGGACCAAATGCCCACTGTGATATGCATGTGTGGCGAGTTTGTATTGCCTAATAAATATGTGGTCTGTCTACTCCACAGCTTTCCCTGGAAAAATAAAAAAAAAAGTGCCTGCGTGTAGGTAACAAAGTGACATATTCTGTCAAATGGTAGCGGCGCCCCCCACCTCCCCCGAAAATGCTGCATTTAATCATGAATATCCTTACATGTTTTCCCAACAGAAAACAAGAGCAGCAGTGGATTTACATTAGATTCACACTCTCTCCTCATTAGAGCTTCTCAAGGAGGGAGAAGAGAGGAAGTTGGGACAGGGATGATCATTATAACGCAGTATGTAATTAGGCAGTCCATCCCCCTCCTCCCCGATAGCGGTAAATTCCATAATCCATATTCAAATGCAGCTCTGACACAGAAACAGTATTGCAAACCCCAAAGAGATCCACTGGCGCTGTTCTGCACGCCGTGCACAGCTGCGAGGATACTCTGCTGGGCTTTTTTGGAGGATTCAGAAGAGCAGGGACTGTAATAAGTATGAAGACAAGTTAGAATGATGAGCCCGGCGATGCTGTCTTTCACAGACAGACAGACATGAAGACAAACAGATAAACAACAAAAAGCTGGTCTCGATTCAGATTATTTCTCCTCTCGTACGAAACTCCGCGGACTGAAAAGGAACGTGTGAGCCATGCGATTCTTTTATAAAGCCTCCATCCTTTGTCCTTAAACAGCCTCTGTAAGACAGCAGCTCTACATGCTGATGTTTGGCCTCCGGTTTACAATTCTGTGTGATGAAGATTTAGTTCAGCATCGCCCCCTCTGGAGAACACTATTGTCAAGTGTATTAATTAGCCTATTTTGTGTAAGTATAACGATCTGCATAGTTTAGTTAATTTACGGGGCATGCATAAGAATGACAGAGGAGGATTGCAGAGGAGGAAATCTGCTTGGGAAATTTGTTTCATATTTACATAATTATTTAGAAGCTCCTGCTGATGCTGAAACTGAAATTTTGAGATTTAATTTATTCCAAAAGGCTCGTGTTTGCTCAGGGATTGTGCACAGGGACTCAGCTGGTTAATCAAGCATATGTATAATTCATTTTCCAAGCATGGGGTCTGGCACAGAGGATGTTAAAATGAGCATTTCTGAATGTAATATTTTCACTTTTTCTCTGTTTTAAAGACTCTCCATAAGGAGTCGGACTGTATCCGCGGTGACCGACCTAAACATCATGCAATTTTTTCAGAATAAGGAGATGAATCTACAGTACTGCTGCCTCCCCTCCCCTCCCTCCCCCTCTCTTGCTTCCATCCATACACCCCTGCTGAGACCCCCACAACTCCGTCTGAGGCTGCTTACACAAACAATTAGGAGATATTTTTGGCTTCATAAAAAAAATCATTCAGTAATTGTGCCTTTTGTTAGAGCAGGCACTTTCAAGCCTGCAGCACTAACACACGCACACACACACACTCGCACACACACACACACACATACACACACACATGCATACGCACGCATACATGCAGTAGAGATTGAAGACGGAGTAATCTCTATGAACCTGACGGTCCGTGACAGCCCACATGAGATCCCATTTACACTTAAAAAAGACTAATTACCAGGGTGCACTGCAGTGAGCAGGCAGATGCACTGTACGCTGGGCTTTCACTGATAACGCCTTGTCAAGGCTCTGATATTTTACTGAACGTGCTGCTCTACATCTGCGCAAATTCTGGAAGAACATGAGCAGCAGCGTGATATTATTGATGGACTTACTGACGGTGCACGGACACAGAGGTTGCAGTCAAACACTGACATTTGACTTTTCAACTGATCTCACTCACAGCCAGTGTGCTGGTCGGGGCTCATTAGCTTCTGTAGTGTCTTCTTTGGTGTCGTTTTTCAATGTGCCAGGCTGTCACATGGAATTCAGTAGGACTCCCTCAACGTCCGAATTAGATGTGATAAGAAAGCCACAAACACGGTCACCTTCAGACGAATGCTGTTGTGATTTGGCGATATATAAATAAAACGGAATTTAATTCAACTGACCAAGTTCACTGAATCGTGGTAACCAAGGTAATGTGTGACAGATTCAGCCAAAGCGGAGGATTTTAACCCTAAATGTGACTTTTTTGCTATAGCTAACCAAGTCGTTTTAAAGCTGCTAAAACCATCTAATCTAATGTTTAATTTAATGCCTAAATCCAACCAATCAGAGACTGGAACAACTGAGTGAAAAATGAAAACCATATACAGATCCTTTGTCACAGATAATACAAAAAATGTGTGTAGCTATTGTGATGTCAACTATTGGTTGACAGTCCCATTGCGAAGCCTCAAGATGAGCATTTGTTTCATGCGAGGAGCGCGGGACGGATCGCACGATGAAACAGCAAACACACTACTGCACAACTTGTGAATGATTTGTTCCTAATGCTGGAAACAAGTGCAGTGTGTTACTGCATTCCTACATCCCCACCCATAATTGAACTGAATTGTAGAGAAAACGATAGCTCTTGCACTATATGGCAGGCTGGGAATGAGTGTGCTGTGATTGTTGTGTGCATGACTGTTTGCTAAGATTAAGACTGGATTTTCTCATGAGCCTGGAGCCGGCGTTGGAGGGTTTCACAGTGCCACCGTCCGCTTAAGGATGTTGTAAATAAAGCTGTACCTGAATGTTCGAGCAGTCGCATGTTTGTTCATTGGGTAGGTACTGTTTGGGTTGCAAAAAATAGGATTTGCATGTTTATTTGTAATTGAAAAGATCATTAACAAATTTGACATTAACTAAAGGTCGGCTCACTACCTTTACCTAAAGCTTACGCTGGATGCTACACTGGCGCTTTAGGTGGATCATTTTGGCCTGAGAGTGGAGCTGTGACTAACAGAATATCGTCATGTTCTAACAGGAGGGAGTTTAAATAACAAGAAAACTCTAATGCTTCAGGTGTTAAATGCAAGACCGAGAAAGTGCTTTGACACTAAAGAAGAGGATTCACACCCTCCATCCCACATGTTTATGCTTCTAAAGCAACTGGTTAAGCTTTGGGAAATTGTGGTCTCTGTTAAAAATTAACACCGGCAAAAACCCAAGATGATGAACTAATCCATATTTAACCAAAATTACACATTGCCTAACCTGATAATCACACAGAATTTATTTATAATACCATTAATATAATATGCTTAATTCATACACACAAGTAAGGCAGATAAACACAGTTAAACATACTGTATAAGCAAGTCAAACTACAGCAGGAAATATATATTTCTGGCACTACTTTATGAGTATAAGCAGCTGTGTGGCTCCATTGTTAGACTTGCCACCAGCCCTGCTTGAGTGTATAATCAAACATAGAGATGTGAGTCTGGAACCAGAACATATCTTTTCCTGAACTCAGGTGAGTAGCAGAAGCATCAGCAGCAACGAGAACACGTGGGATGCAGGATGCAAACCCCAGTGTGACATCAAAGTCCCACGCTTTATACGGTGATGTTCCTCCATGTGGATCAGCTCCCCTTCACGCCATGGCCTCCGTCTCTAAATTTGGGCTGTCTAATAAGTGTACTGGTTATTTTGGAAAACATTGCTCTGTTAATAAGATCTGAAGGCTGGTAGAAGCCTTTGAAGTCTGCCTTGTGGCCACTGATTGACATCTCTGATTGACAGTTGGCTCGCCTGCTGCTCTCCGCCTCCTCAACTCAAATCGAGTCAGACAAGTGGAGCTTCTGTTCTAAGAAATGACATATAATATGTTTGCGTTTAAGCATTTACTCTCAGAAGACAGTAACAGGACGTGTAATTACAGTAACTTTCCTTTTAGCACAATGTAGATAATGTAGCTAGCCCAAGCATCGACCGCCTGATGTTTAAGCTAGTGGTCTGGGTTTCTGGGTTAAAACACAGAATGTAAACAGCACAGCATCACTGATGTCTGCTTAGTGTCATATATCCATGTAGTGACACCAGCCACATCAGGGTTAGGGCCAACTCTAATATCATTTAGTATGACCTAGTGTGCAGTATGTAGTAAAGTGTGCAAGGCAATGCTATCTACAACTGATTTAGAGCGGCCAGACTTGGAGCAAAAGTCATCTGAAAAGTTAGATCTCCTACTGCTGACAACGACTTTGAGGTTATAAGATTTCGTTTTGCTGTAACTCAGGAGGTAGAGCAGGTCATCTACTGATCACGTTAGTGCTTCCATCCCTGGCTCCTCCAGTCTGCATCCTAAATATCTTTAGGCAAGACACTAACCTCAAGTTGCTCTCTGATGCATCCATCAAAGTTTGAATGCGTATGAGTGGCACTAAGTATAGAAGAAAGTGCTTGTGTGAATGGTGTTGTATAGAGTGCTTTGAGAATCAGTCCATTTACCAGTTTAGATAATGGGTTCATATAAACTAGCTCATTCGCGACCAAATCAGTGGCAACCTTGTGAGTTTTAGGAGAGTCAGAGGCAGTTGTGCTCAATATGTTTTCAGGTTGTGTGCCTGTCAGTTCAGACACTCATGGAGATTCATCAGATTATTTCAGAAAAAGCAAGTTGATTGCAGAAAAGATGTTTTTGTTGTTACTAGTGACCCTAGCCCTTATACCTCTAACCCTAGCTGTTTCATTTTGGAGAAAAGGTGAAGAAGGTTTGGTGAAGAAACATGTGAAACAGTAAAATGGCCCAGCTCTGATATAAGAGACGTTCTTTCCTTTTACACAGCTATGAGACTGGAGCACTTTAAGTAATGTCTTGTTTTTCCAAATACCACACATATACTGTGGCTCTGCCTGTAACAGGCTACGTTTGAAAAAAGCCACGAGGATTTTAAAATGGTCTCCTGAAGCTGCAATGTTACGCAGCCATACCTGAAAAGGGCTTCTGTCTCACACAGACAATGTGAGACCTTATGTAGCTGGAGATAAAGGCTCACGCTGCTCTGTACGATCGATCAAAATGCTTCGTATCCATCATAACACAAGTAGGTCACACTGACTGGCTCATATGACGAGATTATAAATAAAACAGTAAAATAACTGCCATTATGGGGAGATGGTTTTTGGGTTAGAAGCTAGACGCAGGAAGACGTTGACATTTGGCTATTCATGTCAACCAAACTCCTCGTCTTTACATTAGCCGCTGGTGTTTAATACAGCAGTGGGGTAGTGAGCAAAGACTTTTAGTGAGCAGGGTTGTTAGCGATGAAGTGTTGGGCTGTGCGCTCTAATCTTTCATTAAAAGAAGCTGAGCTGCTTGAAGGCATAGCATGTGAAAAATGCTAACTATTCTCGCTCTGGATCAGGAAGTCAGCTAAGCAAATAAACTGAGTAACAACACAACAGCTTAATCAGATTACTCTAGATGGCGATAAAAAACAGCGCTGCTTTGTGAGGTTAATGAGTCGCTGCTTTTTCTTTCTGAACAGGAGAGAGACGTGGTGTCCTGCTGATGGCGGGCATATAGCTGCAACTGGGTAAACGTGGCAAAGAAACTGCCGAACACTCCTGGTGCTGGGCTTCCCAACAGCCCGCACTTTACTGGGAATGGGAGAAAGGGTGGAGGGGGGTAAGCAATGGGGGTAAGTAGTGGAGAACGAAGGCTGGACCCTGCTATGCTCCACTGGGACAAAGTGGGCTCCACCTCCCCCACAGCTACACAGCCACTCCCCTTTCTCTCTTCCTCACTCTCTGACGCTCAGAGTGCCGGGGATTTAAGTCCGTCTCCCAGGTTACACACTGCAAAAACTCAAAATCTTACCAAGTATATTTGTCTTATTTCTAGTCAAAATATCTCATTAAACTTAAAATGACACATTTAGCTACAAAGTAGCATTTCAGTGAGTTATATGAACTTATGTTAAGACAGTGCATCTTAAAACTAAAGAATTTTCACTTGTTCCATTGGCAGATTTTTCCACTTAATACAAGATATTTTTTGCTTGAAATAAGTGTAAAAAATCTGCCAATGGAACAAGTGAAAATTCTTTAGTTTTAAGATGCACTGTCTTAACATAAGTTCATATAACTCACTGAAATGCTACTTTGTAGCTAAATGTGTCATTTTAAGTTTAATGAGATATTTTGACTAGAAATAAGACAAATATACTTGGTAAGATTTTTAATTTTTGCAGTGCACACACAGCTGTTGACAGCCCCCCCACCCCACATCCACCTCATCAAACACACACACACACTCTCTCTCTCTTAATAACAGGCCCTGCAGTGCAGAAAGCGTAGGGCCTTGTTAGCCAACAACCAGGCATGAAATCACTGCTCCGTACTCCCACTACGATGAGTCAATCTATACCTCCTGTTTGTCTTTGTTCATGCTTGTGTGTGTGTATCTCTGTGAGTGTGTGTGTGTCCTAAAGATGAGTGTGTTTGCTGGTTTTTCCTTCGGGCCATGCAGAGCTCTATCTTTGACTGGGCTGGCTGTCTTTTGTTTAGACTCCTCTACAGCTCCGTTCTGACACAAACCTCATGCTGTGTATCCTAAACACAATATCAGAGGATTAAGTTAACTTTCCCGGCTTTAAATGAGAAGCTCTTTATTTGGTACATTTCCATACACCTGTTCCCTGTGCACAAATTTAAGTTTGCAGCTCGAAAATGTCTGGAATGTGAAAAAGCATGTCCCAAGCATCACATGAATATCCTCTTATTTAAGCCCTCTTGCTGAGCAGTAAAGTTAGCTTATTAATGGCTCCTAGCTCTTCTCTCTAAGAGAACATGAGGTAAAAACAGAGATTGTTGTTTTGTTTTAATAAACTGTGAGGTTTCATGACATCATATTATTAAACTGCAGACTGGTTACAAATGAAAATATAATATATATAGGAAATGTGAATGCTAATGCTAGGGAAACCACAATAGGCTGGAGACAAATCTGTGGGAACATTTACAGTATACACGGGTGATGATATCGAGGTGGCATTATGAGTTTGGATAGCGTGCTCAGCAACCATATGAACAAGAGCTGTATAAATTATACAAGCTGTAAAACTGGGCCAAAAGTTTTTCTCTCCTGTTGGTTTTACAGCTAAAATAAAATGTAATGGAAAAATAAAATGTAAAATTCCACAAAAAAAGAAAAACTCTGACGAGTGATGAGGTTCATTATTGAAACAGAGAGTTCACACTGCAAAAACTCAAAATCTTACCAAGTATATTTGTCTTTTTTCTAGTCGAAATATCTCATTAAACTTAAAATGACACATTTAGCTACAAAGTAGCATTTCAGTGAGTTATATGAACTTATGTTAAGACAGTGCATCTTAAAACTAGAGAATTTTCACTTGTTCCATTGGCAGATTTTTTCACTTAATACAAGATATTTTTTAATTTTTGCAGTGCAGAGAGACTGAGTTCCTGATTTTATTAAAGTTTTCCTGGTTTGTGCTTCAGATATAACCTAAAGAGTTAACCACTGTTAGCTGTTGAACGCCAACAACCCTTTACTCATGAAAGTAGCATCTACAATTAAGCTGGAACCCTCCAAGGAGGGTTGTAGGCATGTATTAAGTAATCTGCAGATTCACCGGCTCTGTGGCAGGCTCTTAAACTGTATAGAAACAAACATGCCGATATTATCCAAATGCAAATATCAATACTCTCATTCCTTAGAGAGAAGCACGCCATGGGCACACAAAAACTTCCTGCTCTATTCTCCATTTTTACCAGTAGAATTCTTTACAAAGCCAGCGCTGGCTGTAGTTCTGTGCCGCCCGTCCTCGCTCCCAGTAATCACAAGGTTCTGGGCTGTGGCATTATGCTAACTTCTACTGGCAAAAAGGGAGGGACCAAGGAGCTGCTTTGATAAGTCGAGCATAGAGAACGTGAATGAGGCAGCGACAGGCGAGGCAAAACACACATTCATTCCCCTCACAATGCCAAGCAGCACTTTTAATTAAACCTTATCCAACATGATGAATAATGCAACAGCTTCCTTGCAATCCTCCGTCTTCTTTCTGTAGCTCACCGTGCTGTGTTCAACCATTTCACCCAGTCACATGCATACATTAGGCAGAGGAATGGTGCAGAAGAAAGGATAAGCTCTTTCAAAATGACAAAATGTTTCATAGTTTTGCCAACAGGGGGAAGAAATGCAATGCATAAACACGCAGGAAGGATTCTGGAATTTATAAAGCCTAAAATGTGTAGCGCTGATGTTTTGTTGCTTTGTTTAGAACATGTCAGAAGTGACAGAGAGAGAACTGTGTCTTGCAAAGTTTACACATGTTGCTGTTCAAAGGCACTCGCGCTCTCGAGTCAAAGGCAGGTATAACTTTATAACCCAGTTCAGCCTCTGTTAGGAGAGCAAAGGGCTCAGTATGAAGCTCACCGAGACAAAGTCCAACATAACATGTTCTCCGTGGGAGAGAGATGGCCTCACTGCATCAGACAAGACTGGCCGCTGAGAAAAACATCAGTCCCCCCCCCCCCAACCTCTTTTCTTTTAAACTCATGGACACACTCCTAAAGGGATAGAGAGAGGGGTGAGTGGGGGTTGGGAGGGGATTGGGGTGGGGATGGGGTGGGAGGGGGCTGTCGGTCAAAGAGAAAGGCAGCAAAAAGGATATTCAGTGCATTGAGGAGTGAAAGGATTGTATGGGAGAGTGAACCCATTACAGGGCAGACTGGCTGGGGCATGGGAAGACATGGAGAGGGCCACGGGGAGGTGCTGGCTTCTATTTAGCCCAGAAAGAATCAGGCAGAGGGAGTCTTTGCCAGGAAACCTCTGGCCTCAGAGACTGTACTAAACCCACGCAGACCACAGGGCTGCGTAA
Organism: Hemichromis elongatus; assembly: GCA_015108515.1. Taxonomy (NCBI): domain Eukaryota; kingdom Metazoa; phylum Chordata; class Actinopteri; order Cichliformes; family Cichlidae; genus Hemichromis; species Hemichromis elongatus. The sequence continues at coordinate 3,911 of VUQR01031225.1, read as the reverse complement.
CACACACTGCGAAAATTAAAAATAGTATATTAGTATATTTCTCTTATTTCTAGTCAAAATATCTCATTAAACTTAAAATAAGACACATTTAGCTCCAAAGTAGCATTTCAGTGAGTTATATGAACTTATGTTAAGACAGTGCATCTTAAAACTAGAGAGTTTTCACTTGTTCCGTTGGCAGATTTTTTGCACTTATTTCAAGCAAAAAATATCTTGTATTAAGTGAAATTAAGTGTATTATGTTATGTGTCTCATTTTAAGTTTAATGAGATATTTTGACTAGAAAAAAGACAAATATACTTGGTAAGATTTTGAGTTTTTGCAGTGCAAAGCTGCAGTATAGAACATATTTGAATTCATCATGGTAGCAATTATTATAGTCTATGTGACTGTGACTCTCTGTGTTCCTGCATAATATTTAAGTACACTGTTTCCCACTTGCCTCAAATGGCTTCTTTGGCACCTTGGATCTTGTTTTCTTCATAGATTTCAGAGATATGTCTTCACAACACTGTGACTGAAAATGTAGTTAAGCTGGATGGATTACTTAAAATGCTCACAGATTATACAGATTGGCTGACATGGGCAGGAGACCTGACCCAACAACAAAATCTAAGATAAGATAAGATAAAACTTTATTAATTCCTCGGGTGGGTTCCTCGGGGAAATTCGGTAAATCTGAGACTTTCAGTCCAAACCCTTCCCTTGTGGAGCAGAGCTTGATTCTACAACAGATATTTTCCCCAACGCACAGAACTGCATGGGCTCACAGTAGGCATGCTTCATGGTTTAAGTACACATGTCCAAATAGGTCATATTATGGGAAAATACCACACAGTATATATTCAGTCTCCAAGGACCACAATCCCCTAATGTCTGCAGCCGCCAGTAGTACTGCTCAGCCTCCTGACAGACACACCTATGGTTGCCTTGTTCTCAAGTCATCACATTATAAAGATTTTTATAAAACTTACTCCAAGCTTGAGGTCAAGGCCACTGGGATTCAAATCCATCCAAGGTTTTTTTTATTGGATACACCTGCAATATTAATTCTCCTTATTTTCAAGTTGCCCATGCCGCCTGCCTGCCCGCTGTGGTGACTGACACACAAACAGCTATTTGTATTTTTTCACAATGTAAGTAATTTTAGTTGTCGTAGAAACACAGACTTAGGGATAGACTTACTATTTATCTATGATGACTTGGTCCCAAAACAGGGTTAAACCATTACAGACACATTTTTTACATTTTTTTGATGCATATTCTTTGAACAACCCTTTTTAATAGACATTTAGTTTCACTGCAGAAGAATTTATTGGGGTGCAGAGTGGAGAGGCCGGATTCTTAGAACTATGGGAAATGAAATCAAAACCATCTGCATGACTACACATGGCTAAGGCCAAGTAGAAAAACAAAGAATGAAGTTTTGCAATAAAGGTGACCTGATCCTTTAAGTCTGGCTTGCATAAGAACACATGATGTAGAATCATATTGAACCAGACATCAGGGCAATAAATAACATGCTTGTTACTTTTAGCTTATTAACATTAAATGTTACATGAACAATGTCCTTCACAGCTATCAGTGTTTTGGCTCAGTAGTTGCTGAGTAAGTCTGCAGAGAGCAGCAATTTCCCCATAAACTTGCAGGAAAACAGAGGACATGAAGCTCATGAAACTCTAAATAAAATGTGATTTCATTCTAACTCCCCACAAGAAATGTAAAAAAATGAAATAGTTTGCATCAAATTAAACCACGCTCACTCCCAATTCTGCTATCTTTCAGCTGCCTTTCCCTGCCCACCGTTGATGCTGCCAATATGCAAGCTGTTTTGCAACCCACCTCCAACTCAACTCCTTCTCTCCCCAAAGCATCTCCCTACCTTATGCTTTTCATATGCATGTGGAAGGCTGGGGAGGTTTCAGACTCAAACCACTTGCCAAACATAACACAAATTTTCCTGCAACTGCAGATACCAATGTTCTTTTGATTATAGCCTGAAATGACATCTTGACAAACAACAGCAGTAAGTCTAAAGTTTCCTAAAGTATCTCAAAATCATTTATGAGGCAAGCTAGTGATTACAATGGAAATATTTCAAGAAGAAGGAGAGCAGAGCGATGAAGGAGGAGCGTGTTCCTTTCTTTTTGGAAGGAATACGTTGTAGCAGCAGAGCCAGCCAGCACCACAGCGCTGCACAGCCACGATAAAGCTCTTGCAATGTCAGGCTGCTCCTGGATCAGATAGTTAGGTACCCATGCTGGGAATGGCAGGCTGGGAGGCGGGTTGGGGTAAGAACATGTTACACCGAAAGGGCAACTCGAGGCCAGCGCTGAATGTCATGGTCATTTGGAGTAAACAGAGGACGGCGGGTAAGCAGCTGATGAAAACATGCACTGGTTCACATTATTTATTTTGCTTAAAGCTTCTTGAGGTCGACCAGACACGTGGCTTTCATGATTAAAAACATGCCTTTCACAGATCCAACGTTTAATTTTCATCAACATGTCAGAAAGTGCAGGCTGACCTATGCTGCCAGCAGAATAAGTACAGTTGTCTCCCTGTGGGCGCAGGTCAACTCAATACAACTTCAAAAGGCTCTCAATAATCATAATATTTCCTTGCAGTTTCTCTAAACAGGCCGAATGGCAGGGAAACTTTCCTCCGCTTCTCCTTTAACACTCCCCCTTTCATGCGCAGGCATTCATTTCTTGCCGCTCTCTTCCCCTGCAGTGTGGGCTCACGTATACTGGGCCCTGTGTTTCCAAGCCATTTGCTCATATACAGGGCTGCAGTGTGCTGTTAACATGGAGACTCCCCTGCGAGTGTATAATTTGTGAGTCGTGTCCAATTCGAATCAAGTCAGTCTCCTGCTGACTTCCTGCCTCGGTTCAGTGAAGAACGCTGGGAAAAACGCTGTCCAGCACTCACAAGACCCTCATACTAGAGCCAGCAGCCAGCATGACACACTGAAGAATGACTCTGTGCTTTTTCTTAGACTAAAGCTGCAATGTTTTGTGCTGAAATATCATTAAATATGTCCATTTTATACCAAAGTAGGCCTAAACTTTTTCAGAGCTTCCCACACATTTTTATTCATGTCAGAGTGGAAAAGAAAATTGAGACAATCATGGGAAAGTCCCAACTGCAAATTCAGGGTAGTAAAACATATATAGTTATGCTGAATCAGAAATAAAATAAAATAAGCTCTGAGATTTGTGTTGTGAAACACATAGAATATAAACAACAAACTATGGCAATGAGCAAGTCAGCTTGACGGTGAGGACTGTGGCGTGGTTGAAAGGTTTTTAAGCTACATAAAAACGCAGTGCAGTTTGTGTGCAATAAATACAGACCACAGGAGCAAAGTTAACCCTCAGAGGTCTCTGTTATCATAGGAGACGACCTCCTTCCCTAGCTCTGAACAAAAAGCATAACCTTTTAGGAAATAATATAAACAGTTTTCGGTGTGTGACAGAATGACTATTTGTTTTAATTGCTGAGTCCTGGAAATACTTAAAAAAGACCACCACACTGCAAAAACTCAAAATCTTACCAATTCAATTCAATTCAATTCAATTTCTTTATTGTCCCACAAGGGGAAATTAGTTTAGCAGCAGGATAAAAATAAACAGAACAAAACTATAAATAATAATGACAATAATAGTGATAGAAAGTCCAAGGGCAGTTATTTGCCATTAAGGAGTCCAGATGCAGTAGGGATAAAAGAGACCTGGAATCTTTTAGTCTTCCTCACAGGTACTTTAAAACGGCGGCCGGAAGGCAACAACTCAGACTCACTGTGAAGTGGATGGTTCAAACAATTAATAATAGAATGAGCCTTTCTAAGCACATTTCTATTGTAGATGGCCAAAAGTCCATCTTGCCAGCGCCCTGAAATTTTGCTGGCA
>VUQR01031224.1:0-16206 GCA_015108515.1 Hemichromis elongatus | reverse complement strand
GTCAGTTATCAGGTCTTAGAAGTCAGGTCTATCACCCCCTGGTGTCGGCTGCAATATAGGTCATTAACCCCGCCTCCCACATGTTAGCGGATGTGACTTGGGTCGCGGCAACATTCCGGAATGTTCAGATTTGGATTCCGGCAACATTCCAGAATTCAAATCCAAACGTTCTGGAATTTTGCCAGGATCATTCTGGAATGTTGCCGCAAACCTTCTGGACTGTTGCCGCAATTATTTCCGAATGTTGCCATGATCATTCTGGAATCCGAATCCAAATATTCTAGAATGTTGCTGCAATCATTCCGGAATATTGCCGCAATCATTCTGGAATCCGAATCTGAACATTCCTGAATCCAGATCTGAACATTTCACAACCCGAATCTGAAGATTCCTGAATCCGAATCTGAACTTTCCTGAATCCAAACATTCTGGAATGTTGCTGCAACACCGGTCCCATCTGCTAACTTGGATGAGGCACTATTTATGACCTACACTGCAGTCAGACACCACAGGGCGACACAGACGTTAATTTTTGGATAGCTGCGCCATCATCCATGTTTTTTACAGTCATTTGCTGGGACCTGACAACAGCGCCACCTGCAGGAGGCTTCTCTCTCTTTCTGTGTCATAACTTTTGTTCTGAGACCTGAGACCTGACTTCTTAGACCTGACTTCTGAGAAATGACACCTGACGGCTTTTTTTCTGAGACCTGATGGATATTTTTCTGAGACCTGAGACCTAAATTGTGAGACCTGATGGATTGAAAATATGAATCAGATCTTTTTTTTGAATGAATTAAAATTAAAAATTTAAAGACTTCCTGAGCCTTTCCATAAAGGTTGATTCTGTTCATCTGGACGTAGTGTTTTCAGTGGGAGGAATGTTTGGTCACTCATCCAAGTGACTTCTTCAGCCGATTTGCAATTGTTATATAACATATGAATATTATATTGAATCCTACGTTTTTCTCCTTGAACATTTCACTTCAAGAATTTATTTGACTTCAAAGAACCCAACCCATCTAACACAACTGCGATGAGAGGCTGGGGCTGAACCTGGCCTAATCTGGTTCCAGATGCCATGATATCAGGGTCAGGTGGTGGTCCGAGAAAAAAAAGAGAGGATGACTATACAAGGCATTCATAATTTATAACTCAGTTTTATATACACATATGAAAATGTAACTTGCACTAGTTTTTACATCATTATGTTATTTTGTACTATTGTGTCATGCCCTCCAACTCCAATAAACACTGTTTTGTAGCTAATAATAACATTTTTATGAGTGTTAAACTGCACTGGGTGGCTGTTCATAAGCATTTAAATATTAGAAATTTGAATTATCAATACTGTTAGTCACAACCAGAAACCTGAAAAACTCTTGAAGCAGGAACACTCTCACAGAGCAACATTCAGCCAGATAAGGAGGAACAGCCAACATACGGAGCTGTGAATAGTGTGTGGTCTGGTACGGGAATGCAGCTATGTGGTTGCAGAACCCTTTACCGGCTGTGTGAAAAGGCTGTCTTTATATTTTAGGTTAAATTCAAGTCACACTTGTGCTGTTGCACCACTTTTAGGAATAACGTGACACTGTAACCGTACCTGTTGTGTAATACCTTTGCTTATAGCAGGGGTGCTCAATCCCAGTCCTCAAGAGCTACTATCCTGCAGCTTTTAGATGCGTCCCTGCTCCAACACAGCTAAATCAAATGGTTTGATTACCTCTTCAGCGTGACATCAAGTTTGGCTTAGGATGGTAGCTCTCGAGGACTGGCTTATAGTATATACAGCAGCTAAATACTTACTTTTATAGACTGTTTTTAAACAGTAGATATTACTACATTTTAATTTTATGTTTATTACTTGAGATTGTTGTTATGAAATACTTTCTGATCCTTATCCAAAAAGGCTCTGTGTTAAAAAATGTAGCTTTTTTTTTTTTTTTTTACCAAGATAATCAAAGGATATATAAAGGTGAGCTTCTGTCTTGTGACTGGAATTCTCTTTCTGGCTCATAATGACTAGATACCATTTATGAGAGATATGTTTATAGGCTAACAAGTCATTCACAACAGTTTAAATACGGTCAATAATTTTTTTTTGGAACTTTTGGGCTGCTCGCTTACCCTCATTTGAGCCAAAGCATCTACCTCTTACTACAACCTGTCCCTCCAGTACGTCTGATGCTATGACTACATGCCGCAGGAAAATTATTAGAGAGAGATTTTAATTAGCAATACAATAGAAATCAGTAAATTACTGGATATCTCACAAAGAAAAAAAAAACACACAGCTTCTCATCTAATCTCATCTAAAAGTAAGGTACATTCCATACCTTCAATTTCTTATGTTATATTTTATATTAGAAAGACAAAACACTGCTGATATATCAAACTACACACATTCTACCTATGATAGCTAAGCCAAGGCTAGCTGGCATAGCAGTTAGCAGGTTGTATTTACCTTGGCAATTGTGGATAAACTCTTTTTGGAACAATTTTTACTTTCATCCAGTTTCTTGTCTTTGATGGAAGAATTAAATTCCATAACAAAACCACCTACTGTGGTGCCCCCTTGTGGCACAGGAGCAAATGAAAGCTTTTTAAAAAAACAAAAAAACAACCTTTTGACTCTGTAGAGAGCAGGTTTACTTTTGCGCCTATGAGCACATCATTCAATTTATATCTGAATGCATAATGGACTACACTGACAATCATCCGCCCGAGGCTCAGCTTTGTGCAAACCCGATCAATACAAAGGCCAATTCAACCCCCAAAAAGTCCCCACATCGCCTGCTCTCTTCAGTACATCAGCAGGGAAGCAGATAATGCTTTTTATAATGGGGATGTTCAAACATGTTTTACGCAAATGTAAATGCCCAGACATTGTGCAGACTGAACTGTCACCATCAGAGCACACACATGGACAAAATATCAACGTACAGGTATGAATACCTTTAATGTGTGACAAGGTGGAATTTCTGTTTGCCTACTTGTTTTACTTTAAAAATTCACTATGAATGAACTTCATTCAGCGTGGATGTTGAAGCAATGTGGTTAAACCTTGTGATAAGAGATATTTAGTCATAATAGTTTTCAGATGAATGTCTAATGAAGGAAGTAAGCAGGCTGAAAATGCTAAAAAGAAAAAAAACAAGAAGTTGGGTTTGTTGCCATCTGGGCCCCCTAAAAAGATCCACTTTAACAAACGTTTAATCATTTGATCCCCAAAGAAGGCACACAATGAAATTAAGAGTATCAAGCTCAGTTCCTGCTTCATATGACAATGGTGTTGATGTTGATTTAGACTGAAAAGCACAATGTAACAGGAAAGTACTGCGGTGCTCTGAAGGTCTCCTCACAGAACACAACTTGATATCACTCCCATATTGGTGTGAGTGCTCTCAGAGTAATTCGAGGGCTTGCTTGGCTTGCCATATGATTCCTCTCCAGCTATTACAGTACATTAGAAAGAAAGCTCGCAAACAGACTGTGGATTTCATCTCCAGGTTGTTTGTACTTCTGTGCTGCTACTAATGTAGGAGTGACAGGTGCTCTCCTCTTCTCAGGTGGTGCTGGTGGAGAAAAGCAGCGACTGTGTAGTGAGTTAGTGTGTGTTTGGGAGCCTAAGGAGGACACACTGATCTCCTGGACGGGTGGTCTAGGAGACATTTGCTGTCCCGTCTCAGGTTCCAAACAAAGCATTCTGTTCCCAGCCCTACAAAAAAACGGTGCATCGTGAATCTACATCTTTTCTCTGTCCATGTGACAAACTGGAGGCATTTGTGTTTCTTTTTCTGTTTTTTCCACACATGCACATTTCATAATACTCTATTTTTTATACTTATGGTGAACTTAAACTGTAAATGTTCCAAAAATAACACAGACGTACAAATTTTAACTTGACTGGTTGCAGTTCCCTCTAACTCATTATGATGTACATTTCTGCAAAAATGAAAGAGACATGTACTGGGCAAGAAGTATTAAAAAAAACATGGATGATTACTTGTTGGATGCAAAATGAGGCCCAAATGTACAAGAACTGGCAGCTGGTGGTCCAAAACCAGAAATAGAACTAGAACATCCAAAAAATTAGATGAAAAAAAAGAAAGAAACTAACACAGAGAATAGAGAAGGTAAGGAGGGAGAGCATGAAAAGGTGACAAAATAATAGGAGACAGGCAGGTACATAAATACGCTGAGAACTAACCGAAACACGTGTAGAACTATAGTTCAGCTTATAAGCTGAGAAGTAAAGAAATCATTGAAACAGTGCAAATAAAACAAACACGGACCCACGATGCAAGTGAACCTTTCAGATTAAAACAGGCAATATAAAGAATAGCCAAAAATGAAACAGCCACACACTTAAAGTGATCTTTTTGTTCACTTTTTTTGTTTAAAAATTTGTGTCAATCTTAAGTACTCATAAATCCCCTTATTAAGTGCGTTACCAATGGGTTAAGCCCCCTTTAAATCGCCAACAGAAGGGTTTGGTCTCCTATTAAAGTGGCTGGTTAACGCATTTTTCCTCTGAGTACTGTTGATATAAGTTGTCTTCATGCAAGCACAAAGAAACCATTTCTGTGTTTGATATTTTTGGTGGAACAAGATCTGGTTGTCCGCATAAACTACAGGGAGCATGCTGTAAATTTGATCTAGCTTCTTTGGCCTTTGTCATGGATTTTCTTTCTTTGTCTTTGTGTGTTTCATTGTTTCTCTCTCTCCCCCTCTTCTCATTCATGCATTATTTATCTCTCAGAGCAAACCAGCTTCCTCTCTTTCTCCTCACCCCCCACCCCCCCACCCACCCCATGGCCCCCACTACCCTCCTGTTCTATATAAATCACAGTGTAAGCTCACCTTTAATATTCTTTGTGGCATAAATTCAACAAGATGATGGAAGAATTCGTCAGAGATTTTCATCCATATTGACATGACCAGCATCACACAGTTGCTGCAGATTTGTTAGCGGTGACTCTCATTCTGGTACATCCCAAAGGTGCTTTATTGGACTGAGATCTGGTGACCTGCTAAAAGCAGTCATCAGATGATCCATACACTGTGGTCATAAAGGGATGGACATAATCAGCAACAATATTTATGTAGGCTGTGGTATTCGAAACAATGCTCAACTGGTGCTAAAGTGGTCAAAAGAGGGCCAAGAAAAAAAATACTCCTGACATTTAAATGACCATTTGCAACCTGGACTGGTTAGGACAGGATGGATCCATACCTTCAGGTTCATTAATAAAAATTCTGACCCTACCGACTGAATGCTGAAACAGTTTTTTATTCTTAGCTGACTGGACAGACAACCAGCGTGGTCTTCTGCTGCTATAGCCCATCTAATTCAGTGTGTTGTGCATTCAGAGATGCTCTTCTCATACCTCGGTTGTAATGAGTAGTTGTTTGAGTTACTTTTGCCTTTTTATAAGCTTGAAGCAGTCTGGCCATTATTCTCTGACTTCTGGCATCAAAAAGGCATTTCACCCAGAGAACCGATGCACACTGGATATTTTTTCTTTTTACGACCACCCCCTGTAAACCTTGGATGATGAGGATATCACATCGACCTGTAAACCTTAGAGATTGTTTTGTGGGAAAATCCCAGTAAATCAGCAGATTGTGAAATATTCAGACCATTCTGACTGGCAACAACCAAAGTCACTTAAATTTTCTTAAATCTTCCTTAATCTGATGCTCGGCTTGAACTTCAGCAGGTCATATCTGACCATGTCTTTGTGCTTAGATGCTTTGGGCTACATGTGATTGGCTGATTAGACGTTTATATTGCCATAACAACTTTTAACATGGATATTAAAGTCAATACAAGAACAGATCTGCACATACTGCATCATTATTACATAATATTTTCCAACTGTGAAGTCAACGGGTTCAAGTACAATATTGATGAATATGGCCTTTACCGTGATCAATGCCTACACTGGGAGACGAGTGAGACTGGTATTGCAACTTTTATTATTTATTAATAAGCACAAAGTAAAAAAAAAAAAAAGTTACATCAAAAGGAGCTTGAAAACTAAAATACTCCTAAATGAATAATCTCAGTTATCCTTCCTAATGAGCTTTATCTCAAGCTTTAGCAATTCAAGGTTGTTACAAGTGTAGTTCAATGCTCTTTAAATTGTCAAGTGTTGAATCAAGTGAACCTGATACGCTATAATTTATTTTGCTTTGGGGATTTTAAGTAAGTGAAGATATTGCACAAACATCTACTTACAGAACTCATAAACACCTCTGCCAGCACTGAAGTCTGTTCTGCTGCGCTTTAAACATGTATTGTCACGATTTGAATCCATCATTTATTTTTTTTACTTTTGCCCCAGGAGTCTCCAACAGTAGATCACCTCTTCTTATGCATAAAGGCAGCAGTGTTTCAGAGAAGAGCAATCCTCTCATTCCACTTCTCTCCAGATGATAAATAATTTAACATGAGTTTTAAATAGGTCATAAAAAAAGAAGAAGTGATTTCCATGTGATGTGATAGAGTCAAACTCACTGTGCACCGTGGGCCACATTCAGCCCACTTTGATCTGGGCTGGACCAGTAAGGTGCAATTGGGACTCTTTTGGCATAAATTGTAAGAAATCAACGTGTTAAATTGGAGAAAAGGTTCTGGTTTCTCATTGCCCAGACTGTCCTGTAATTATAAAACAAAAAGTTCTTGTTAACCTTATGTTGTACACCCCTCATTAAAGTTAACTTTTTATTTGCTGGTTGGTTGGTTGTGCAGCATCAGAATGGATGTTGCTGCAGACATCAGAGGGTGTACACCCGTGTGACTGAGGGGTCTTCTGTTTTCAGTCTGATGGACGTCTTCCTTTAAAATTTGTTCAAATGAGACTAATTTAGACGGGAGGCAGTCTGGTTTTCAAACACTTCGTTTGTTCGACTCAACAGCAACTACAACACAATTTAACAATTTAAAAAGACAATCAGAGCGCTAGTTGGTCTATTTGTTTGTGTGCGCACATTGTGGGCGTGGAGAGGGAGACAGGCCCTTCCCTAAAGCTGCTGAGTGTTTCTACCAGATGAAATGCTGTAAGTGGAAAGAAGCGCACGCAGGCGTGAATCCGATGGGTCAGTCTCAGCGAGTGGATCGCATCTGCAGCCAGTGCTCACGGACTGAGTGACTTCCCGCTGCGAATTTCACACCTGGCAGGAGACAGAGCTCACTTACTCGGACGGTTTCTTTTTTATTTCCTTCTCCTCGAACAGCAAAATCCAAAAGATTTGCAAAGACACACAATAATGACAATCGACTAGTGCAGACTAAAGACTGCATCACTCTGCCCTGCATCCGACGGCTGACCTTCCTGGAAAGATGCAAACAAGACACAGAATGTATTGCGTGTTCGTAGCAGTGTTGCTTGGAGCGGTGAGTACTCTCTGACATAATCATCGTGGACGTTAAATGTTTGCCGTCAACTTCACCTGGTTACATTTTTCCCTGTCACACCGTGCGCAGAAAGCATGCCCAGTTTCGCATCAATATAGTCCCATTATAGGGTGGTTAAAAGCTGGTCCGTGTGTGTGGGAAGTTCCCTTTTTCACGTGTTGTCTTTTTCTTTTTATTATTATTTTTTCTCTTCCTGCCTGTCACGCCCCTCACTTTTTGAGAGGCAACTTTCCGGAAAATATTTACTTTTCTCTCTGCGATTTAAACTTCCAGTCATGTCAGCTGATACTGGTATTTGTGGTGCTCGTAAAATAACACACGTTCTGTCCCTGCACCTGTCCCACCCGCAGTCCTGGCTTGACATTGTGAAGCAAGAATGGATGTATGCAGGAGCCATTCAGGTTGATACTCTATAGCCTCAGTTGTGAATCTGTAGTTCCACCCTTCTCAGTTACATGTGGCTCCACAGACAGCAGGACAATAACAATGTCACAGTGGGCTCTGTGGAGGAGATCACCGGGTTTGCTTTAACTTTGGTGAATTCCTCTGTTTACTGAGTTTGTGAGGTAAACTTGTGATAATGGGCAAACGGGAAGTTAAACATTAAGCATTATCTGTAGGGCGATTTCTAGGCGATCCACAGATTTTCACCACTGTGAAGGGCTGGAAGATGAAGTTACAGAGACACGCAAGAGGCAAAAGCAAGCAGATGCAGGAGATGGAAGTCAGCACAGAGGGAGGGAGACAGAGGGAAAACATGAACATGTGGAAAAGGGACGGAAAGTCCACCACCTTATGAGGATTCGTGAAAACTATGCAAAACTGTCCTTTACATGGACACGGTCAGCTTGTGTCGTGAGCTCGTTAAGGTCTTGGTTGGTTTTTGGAGCCGGCTGCATCGCTGATATGTGACAGCTGCTCCCACTGATGGGTATGCATCCTCTGCTGGCTCAGCACATGTAATATTGATAGAGTCTGAACCACCCTCCTACCCACCCCCAGCCCCCTCACTTTTCCTCTCCTCCTTTCCCCCTTACACGCTCACTTGGCTCGCCTCTTGTCTGTTTCTCTCCCTTTGCCTCTAGCTCCACAAAGTCATGATTCAGCTTTGTTTGCAAACGCATGGGGTTGTAGTGTCACCGGCACCAAGTGGGCCTACATCAGTTTAGCGTCCATGTCTGGATTAATATTAGGCCCAGTTTATTGGAAGGCTGGTTTAGTGGAACTCTAATGGCTTAACAAGTGCTGACAGCTGAGGTCCAGAGGTTAAGTGCCTCCAACTGAAAATTGACTGTTGCATTAGTAAGATTGGTTGGAGCATTGAAAGTGGTGTGTCCAGATGCTTCTGTGCATTCATTTGTGTGTGTGTGTGCGTGTGTGTGTGTATGTTCTTCTTACTTCTTCATTTTGCTAAAGGGAAATTGGCTGAAAAAAGTTGAAGAGTGCAGCCCACAAATTTCCATTTTAAAAAAAAAGAAAACGTGCAAGTCGAGCTGCAGCTTGCTCAGTGCCCTGCATCCTTTTTCTTTTTTCTATTGCTCAATCCGTATGCTGGAAATCACATTGCCCTCTAATTCTTCTGTTTGCACAGCCCAGCAGACATTACTGATGCACCAAGATGTCTCTGAGACGTCTTGGGTGTTGCACACCCTCACCTGGAGCTAGAATAGGGTAAAAAAAAAAAAGACGCTGTTGTCAAAATGCTGGAACTTGGAGTCATTACAAAGGTGTCAGTTTGACTTTTGGAACAGGTTTGTTCACATGTAAGGTTTGTTACTGTGTTTGCACGAATGTGAATGTTTTGTTGGGTGTGTGTGTGGAGCGCACAAGGCGGGCAGTTCAGGGGAAGCAGCTACTGTAGAGTGATGAGTGTGTGCAGATGGGAAAGGTGAGCGTGAGGTAGAGCTGCGGTGAGGAAAAGAGAGCAAGGGCTTTGAAGTCGTGACGAAGCTACAAAGTGAAACATTTTGGAGCTTTAAACTCACCGCATGGAGAAAGTGTCGTAGGTCATGCGGTCAACTTACTGTGAAAGGTCAACTTGGAGCTTCAACAGTCACGGGAGGATTAGGAGCTTTACTCGATGAACATAAACTGTCTTTGTTTCCCAGAGTTTGTGAACTTTAATGAAAATGAGAAAGGAATCAATCTAATCACACATTTTTTTATTGGAACATTTCAAATAAATAGTTCCTGCACGAGACCTAAGACATTCTTGAACATTTAGAGGATGGAAAATTAAATACCAAAGACCTGAAGGTCAATGAACCGTGACACCGTTAAGAGCAAAAGGGAGTGTGTGTTTGTGTAGGTCCAAAGGAACGCGTACATGCTCACACCCATCCACACACTCATGGACATTATCTGCCAGCTGACTCAGTGGAGGTGCTCGAGGGGACATTTGATGTTTTGTGGAGCACCTTTCTCTCGTCAGTAACATTCCACACACACCTGAACCCTGACGCCTGTCAGGCAATTGTACCTCCTTTGCAAAAATACCCCTATCAACATACCCCCATCCATCCTCTAAGTATATTTGCTGTATCTGACTTACATTTAGTAGTAAAAAAATGTGCCTTAAAAATTGTTTTAATGTGGTCTAACAATGCTGAGGCCCAATTTTCTTTTCACCCTTCATCTGTGACTCATGGGAGAACTCACAAGCAATACACTGGCTTCATATATGTCAGCTTAAAAATATCCCCATCATGTATGTGGGGAGAAGGAAAACATAAAACTTTGTTATTATGTAACTTTGTCATGTTTGCTTTAGAGATTAAGGTGTGCAAAAGAAGCAAAGATTTAGCTATTAGATATAATGTCAAATGCCACGCACACTCGTAGGTCTTAAGGGTTGTAGTAAGATGTAGAGACACATACCGGCTCAAGCCGGAATGTCATACATTTATTTATGCCTGAGCAGAGTCACACACAGATGTCTTCACCTGTCAGCAGCTTTGATAACACACTCAACAGGTTGTTGTTTGAAGAATATAGATAAGACCAGCCTTATCTTTGTGAGGATGGGTCATTTTGTGTGCTGGCACTTCTTAAATGCTGTTGCATCTTAAAGATGCATGTGACTGTTTAAAAAAAAACAACAACAAAAAAACAAAAAAAAGTGGGACCTCTTTGTGACTTTGACTTACAGGTCCCGTGCGTCAAAAAAAATCTAATAATAATTATTTGTTTCTACAATTTATTCGAAGCCAAACAAGGAAAAAAAACGTAGTATTGCACAAAAGCAGAGATAACAGAAAAAGGACTGTGGAAAGTGGACCGTTTTGCGAGGCGTTCCCATTAATCATCTCACAACTGTTCTGATTTTTCTTCCCGCTTTCCTTCGGGGTCCTCACTGGCCCCGTGACTAAACTAGTTTTAGTTCTTCCAAAATAAACCTAAGCGGGTGCCAGACAGTAAGAAAGATTTCCGTTTTCTAGAGCTTTGTTTATTTTTCCTTTCTATCTAATGCTCTTTCTTGTGAAATACTGGGTCTTCTTTCCAGCCTGATGGCCTTTTCAGCCAGCGGTGTGAGACTGACTGTTTATTTGAAGTGCACTTGTTGCACAATATGAAACATTGCTTCTCTTCAGACAAAACATCAAACTTTATGTGTAAAATCATTTGCGTGTGTGTGTGTTTTTTAGTGATAATCTTCAATTTGCTGCTGAATGTTAATGGCAGTTGCTGTATTCTGCAGGTTGGGACCCTGGCCAATAAGGAAGCGTGTCCATCAAACCAGTATACACACAGCGGTGAATGCTGCCTGCAGTGTCTGCCTGGCGAGGGTGTCGTCCAACGCTGTGGGGCCAAACAGACCGTCTGTGCCCCGTGCCTCGATAGTGAGTATCACAAAAACAGCTGTGTAAATGTCACAAGAACACAGACACTCGTAGACGGAGAGGTTTCTGATGCAAATACGCAGGAAAAAAACCACCACACACATGCACTCAAACATTAATGAATGAGGAAGCTGTGCTGGTTACATGCCTCAGAGCAGAGCTCCACGAGCATGCCACGTAGTCTCTGGTTCTGATCATCAGTGTTTCATCTGACAAAAGAAGATGATAAACTGATGCCCTGAAATTCACCCTCTGTGTTCGTCCTACTTGTTCGAGCTTACCGCTGTGAGTGCTTCCCTGGAGAAAACATGTGCTCCCAACAGCAGTTTATGCAGGATTGTAGATTAATTGCAATTTTCCTTCAAAGTTTGATTTAGAATCCAAAATTCTATCGCTAAACTGTAAGACCGTGAATAGTTTTGGGCTCAACAACAGCTTTCTGTAGTTTTTGCAAAGCTGGATTTTGTTATTAGGATATCAGCAGCTTTAATGAGTTACTCTTTGTTGTCTTATTGTGTCTTATTTTAGTTTTAGCCCGCTTTTAAAACGTATTTATTTTTTCCTGTTTCAAAATGTAAATGTAATATTAATTTTAATGTTTTTTGATAGCAAAAGCTCTCCAGTGCTGTTTTTTTTTTTTTTTTTACATTAAATTTATAATTAAATCAGTTCATCCTTAAATGTAATAAATATGATTCTACAGGACTTATACATGGCACTCTTTACTATGTTTACCTATAGACTGTATACAAAAGATGGACAGGTCTATGACTCCTCCCACTAGTTTGTGAACTTTGTTAAAGAAGCCTCCAATTGAGCATTTGTGTTGTTGACATTTCAGCTTTTTGAAACCAGAAGGCACATATGAGTGTTGAGCTAAGTCGGACACTGTCTGCTGGTACACTAGCAAGCTTTCAGTCCCAACAACTAGCCATGTCCTAAAGTATATCCTGCTTTTTTTTCTATTTTACACTAAATGGGACCATAATTTACTAAATAAATATCATGATATGTTCTCAGTGACTTTAAACTAAGGATTGAGACCATTATTTTATTAGCGAAGTGTTTACAGATGTCGTAAGAAAAGTAATAAGTTGTCTTTACAGCTTAGTGAGCAGCCCCCGCTGGTCAATACAAAGAATGCAGGTTTAAATCTGGCTAACATTTCCATATCACACTCTTGATTTGTTTATTTATCATTTTTTTAATGACAAACCCCCCACATAATCAGGGCATCAGAGTTTAAACACAGTGTTTTGGGACCATGATGTTTTTTATTTGATAAAATGTTGCTGGTGGTGCCTGAAGGAAAGTCACAGGACTTCAATGTTGTTACAATTCATGCTCTGAGTCCTTGAATTTCAGGGCTCTCTAGCTAGCATTTGATTTGACAATAGCATCCCTTGAATCATGTAAGTGCACCTAAAAACAGCTCCCAGCTTGATTACCCAACAAAACAGCGCTCAGCATTTGTGCTGATGAAATTAGATTATCACTTTTATGAAACCACGGTGTTATATATCAGAAAGTAGCAGACTTCTTAATGTTTTTGCATTTAATTTAAAGCATTAAACTTATTTGGGTGTTTGGATGTAAACTGGATACCAGACATAATTGTACTCCAGCATTCGGCCTTCCTCGTGGCCTTTACCATGTAGGGAGAGAGGCTTTGTTGGGTTGAAAGGCTTTCTGAGGACAGTGATGTTGAAAGGATACAAGAGCGGGAACAGCTCCAAATGCTGTCAGAAGAAAAAAAAAAAACTCTGTTGGAAGATATTTAGTGCATCAGACAAGCTGTTATGTCACAGTAGATTTGGTAAGCATGAATGGTGACTGCAAAGCTCAAAAAAGGTATTTAAAGTCTTTTCGATGTGGCACAGCTACACTTTTTTAGCACCGGGAAAGTCCAACAGCATGAAATGTTTTGAGAAATTTAGAGTCTGAGGTCATCTTGGAGCTACAGAGGACATGTTTGGTCTACTGCCAGTTTTTCTTGCATGAATTCCCAAACCGTCCCTAACCAACCAGGCCAGGAAGTAGCTGTAAACCTCCCTGAGCCAGCGCAGGATGGTAACCCATGAGCCAAGGAAGCCCACACTCACAAAATGATTCAGACTTCAGGTCACGGGAGAAGTCGTGAGAACATGAATGGAGATGATTTATATTTTTAGGATTGTGGGTCTTCTTTGGAAAGATGTATGTGTTTTTAAGTGTTTAAAAGAGTTAGTTGACAGCTTAATGATATGTTGCTCTTGTGCATAAAAGCATTTAGTTCTGGACTGCTTGTCACAAACTGTGTTCTGTTCTTGTTAAGTTTTTTTTTTTTTAATAAAAAGGTTTTGTTAAAATTATAGTTATTTAAAATTTCCCAAAGGATAATAATTATCAGTCTTATAGTGCTGGTTCAGCTCAGGCATGAATAAACAGATGGTGACAAGATCTCAAAGAAAATGCCAAGCAGATATCTCTTTGTGAGATAACATTATAATAATGTAGTAAAACACATGCATAGATATGAAGCTGAAGTTTCTGTATTCAGCCCAATTACAGCACGCTTATCAAATCTCCAGCTTTAACAAGCCAGCCCGAACAGTGTCTTGTAATATGCATAAAAGCTTGACCGGTGGCTTCTTTCTTTTTCTTTTCACCGGCCTCAAAACCACAAATTTAAGTAAAAAAAGATTGTCTGCTGTTAGCATGTTTAATTAATTACTATATGAGATTAACATGAATCAGCGTTAGTGTTTTTTCCAAAGGCTGGAAACATTTTAGACAAGATTATTTTGAAAAAACATGCCATTCGCCATCGCCATGATGTTTTCTCGTGATGGCATCCACGTTGGATCACAGCGTAGGCCGTGCTGTATTATTAGACTGCGGGAAAGTTTTTGTGCATTTTGTTATGTGCTCTTGAGTGAAGATTTAGGAACAACCTTTACACTAAGAAGTAGATGTGCGGCATTTTACTTATAAGAACATGTGAACCACACGCTGAAAGCTGTTTCGTGTATGCTGGTCAACTCTCACACGAGGAACCCTAATATGTTACATTTTTGTTTTCTCTGAAAGTGTAAAAAAAAACCCCATTGTATTTCCTTCCACCCACCATATGTCCTTCCATGTGCTGTTTCAGGCATATTGCCTACTTTTAACAGAATCAGATTGCACAGCAATCTGTTTATAGGACACAGACTTCCTAGGCTTCATTTAGTTCAGATAGTTAACAGGAACCTGGCAGAAGTGCTAAAAAAGATAGCTAGCCAAAACCCTTGAGGAGTTTCACTGAATGAGCAGATAAGTGGAGATGAAACAGAACAAGTACAGCTGTACGTGGAAGTGGAATAGAAACAAGACGAAGTTCTCAGTAAATGGTTCACACACACACACACACACACGGTCACGTACAAACATGTCCAGGAAACCTCCCACACATTCACACAAACTAACACACATTCGGCAGTGGCAGAGGATAAAGTCAGGAGTCCTTTTATGGGTGTTGAAAACAAAGCGAAGGATTCAGATTTAGACAACCAGCGTAAGTTATGATATGACGAGCCACGAAAAGGCTGTCACTGCACCTCCTCCCTCCAGCACCATAACCAACCCCTACCCACCCCCAGCTCTTCTCTCCATGCTACAGCCTAGTGTTATTAATGTATTGACTTGCATTATTGATGCATGGCATTATGATAATGGCTCTGAGAGCACTCATGGGGAGGGGGGGAGGGAGTGCAGTCCAAGAGCGGGGAGGGTGTTGTGGGACATAATGGGGGCAAGGGGGGAGTGCGGTGGTGGCGGTAGGGTTTCAGAACACGACTGCAACAGGCCCACATAAAGAGAGGGGACAATAGTCCACCTCTGAAGACCTAATTAAACAAAAATGTGAAGGACCCACATTTGACACCATCTATTTAAGGGAGAACTGCACACACAGATTCATCGGGTTCTCAAATGACACGACCTTTTCGTCTCGCCGTCCATCCGTGTCTGTCTATCTCTCCTCATCTCTGCTGTAATCTCTGCATCATCAGAGCATTCGCCGAGGTTGGTGGGCCAGTGACGCAGACCAAAAAAAACTTGATACGCTACCAGACACTGAACAGCAGAGGTTCATGGCAGACTGCACACCAGAAGCGTTCTGTCTCCTACCAGAGGCTACGTCCACACTAGTCCGGATCGATTGGAAAACGGAGCTTTCGTGCAAAAACGATCCCCGTCCACACTATCGCTTTGAGTCGTTTTTCACACCTTTGCGCGTCCAGTACCGCGCATGCGTGAAACCTTAGACGAAACGACCTGCGTAATAAACATGTGTTGTTTATTTACTTTCCAGCTCTTTAAAACGAGCGGCGAAATGGTGAGACAAAGCACCGAATGTGTCAAACTGAATGATAATGAGGTGGAGCTGTTGCTCCGAGTCACAAATGAGTACATATTAATCTTCAACACGGCCACTAAAAACTTTGAGCAAACAAAACAACTGCGGTACAATGCCGTCTGACCATCTTGGTTAAAGTGGTCACATGACTGCATCATATGACTAACATACGTCATTGTTTTCAAAAATCTCCGTTTTGGCCGTCCACACTACGTCAAAATGCTGCGTTTACAGATCGATGCGTTCTCGAGAGCGTTTCCAAAAACGCTCCGTTTTCCCTCTGTCTCAGTGTGGACAGGATGCCAAAACGGAGACAAAACGATGCGTTTTCAAACGAAAACGCATTAGTGTGGACGTAGCCAGAGACATGTTTATTTCAGTTTGCTTTAAAGATGGAAAAACAAGAGAAAACGGACTCTACAGTAAACTGCACACTAGGGATGGGTATTGATAAGAACTTCACGATTCCGATTCCATTTTCGATTCTCTTTAACGATTCGATTCTTTATCGATTCTCTTATCGATTCTTATTTTTAAAAAAAGGAGAACACACGGGTCGATTA
>VUQR01031222.1:0-31099 GCA_015108515.1 Hemichromis elongatus | reverse complement strand
TGAAGAAACTGCAGCGTGGATGCTCATAGCTGAACGATTTTAAAATCAAAGGAATTCCAGCGCTAAGCCCCGCCCACATCCCAGAGCACGTGGGCTGGGATTGGCTGGCCGCTGTATCGACCAGCCAATCCCAACCCCGAGTGACCCATTGAAATTCATGGTAAAATTTTTGTTGAAAAAAGTGGAATAACTTAAAAAATATAAAAGTTAAAGACGAGAAAAGTAGAAGCAGTCATGTCCAAAAGAAGAGGAATCTAACGGTGGTTGAACGGTCTCTCTACGTCGAACGGTGTGGGAGGAGATTGGTGCCAAAAAACGTACGGAATAGATAATAATAAATAAAGAAGAACAATACTGTGGATGCTTGATGAGCATCCACACTAATAAGTAGTTTGCAAAATTATGTATGATCAGGAAATGAAAACGGGGTATAGCTCATCTACTTGCAAGTAGCCTGTTGTATAATTATCACTCCACTAACAGTGTCTGCTCATTTTTCATCCAAGTTATCTATGAAGAAAATAGATGGATGGACGACGTGGTGCTTGGTGAACTGGTCAAAGATTAACCCTTGCTGATTCCTTTATATTTTACTATTTACCTCTTAATCTTAACATTTTTGCATTAAGAGAGGGGAAATAGCTGGAAAGAACATATTTCTTAACAGGAGCCTGTTCAATAAAACGCAACTCCTGGGATAAATACAACTATTCTGCCCTCTAGGGACACTTTCCAATCAATGCAGCACTTCCCTTAGTTCAGTGAGAGTATTCATACAGCCCGTTTCCCGCACATGGGTTAAGCCTGTTCCTAAAGTTGAAGAAACATTACATGAAGAGCTCCACTGAAAAAAATTAGACTCAGTCAATGTCTGACAGAGAAGTCTTAGAACACAATAGAGAACACAGATCTGTCAGACACACTCAAAGAACTTTAAATAAACATATAGAAAACAGTATCTTTCATCCTTCCCCTGCCCACAGTTATCCTAAAACGATTCTATATGTACTGCCCACTGCACTGTGTTATTTTTACATCGTTTTAAGTATTTTATTGCTCATTATATTTCATTACATTGTTGCATTCATATTCATTTTTTTTCTCTTTCCATGCATTTGATCTTGAAACGACTCACATTCTTGTAAGGTTACATTTCTTTTTGACACATGTTCAAAGTTCAGCTGCCAATCAAAGTAAACTAATTGAATTCTATACATTGCTAACCGTGAACAGCCTACAAAGAAACAACTGAGATGTACAGCAGGACCATCATAAACAAAAATTAACAATTTCGTTCTCTTTAGCGTGTAGCTTTACTCGTTTTCAACCCCTGTTTGAAATTTTAAGTGACTCACCGAGACTGCAGGTAAAGGGGAAACATCTTTGCCCGTGTTACTGACAGATGTTGCAAACTAAACTTGAGCAGAGCAGCAGTCACGTTATAAGCCATCTGATTAGGTGACTAACCATGCGCTGCCCGTTAGTCTAATTTAATTACCGCTAGAGAGACATGAGGAGGAGAAAAAAAAACATTTCCGTCTTTTTCCAACGAGTCAAATGGAGGGTGAGGTTCTTGAGGATGAGAAGACAGTGCCAATCAGTGAAGCTTTTATTTGGCTCACATGATGGCCACTGAGTTTAACTGATGGAGAAAAAGACCAGACAATCAACTGAATCTGAAAGACTACAAGCAGACTAACTATCTAATAAATGCAAAACTAAAAGCATGGCAATCTGTAGCTGGAAATATTCAAATCTGATATTTAAAACTATAGCTAAAAAAATGTATAGATGAGAGTTTGGCTTTGTTGTTACAACCCTCTGGGTTAGACTGGAGAGGGTTCCTGTGCTAACTGCTGAGGGGAGCAGAGGTTTGCGCTCCTCTCATACTTTTTTCTAGCCAGATGATGCTACCTACTGCTGTATACTGTGCAATGAAGACAACACAGCCAGGTACATGATGTATAAAAATACTTTAGGTCAACTAAAGCAACAGACTGCATGAGAGAAAGGTGAAGAGAATGCAGGCAGGTTGGAGTGGGTGGAGGTGAATTTCAGGGGTACCAGTGGCAGAAGAGTGAAAGTGAACATTTACAAGATGATAGTGAGACATGCTATGATGTATGATTTAGGGATGGTGGCACTGACAAAAAGACAGGAGGCCAAACTGGAGGTGACAGAACTGAAGATGTAAAGATTTTCACTGGGCAAATGAGTACACTGCAGGGACAGCTCAGGTTGACTGCTTTGGAGACATTAGAGAAGAAAGGCTGAGATGGTTTCACATGTGCAGAGGATAGATTGTGGATATACTGGGGAAAGGGTGTTGAAGATGGAGCTTCCAGGAAGTCCACATAGACGATTCATGGATGTGTGCTAGGGCTAAGCTGAGATGGAGGCAGGTAGTGTGGTAAGGCAACCCCTAAAGGGAAAAATCAAAAGAAAATGATTTAGGCTTTTTGCAATCAACAAACAAGAGACAAAAAAACAAAACAAAAAAAAAACAGTACATGAGAGGAAAAACAACTTGCACAACATGATTAATTAGTATTTCAAATGCTTACTTGCCTCCCTGGGTCATTTTCTGTTAGTAACACATTTTCAGTTACTTCTCAGTGCAATGCCTCCCTACAAGATTCTATTACACATGTGGTGTTTGGGTCATAAAAGTGTGGTCTGTGTCTCTTCACACTGTCCCTCTCTCACATAGTCTGCTTTTATTGTTTGTGTGCGTGTGTGGGGTGGGGTGGGGGGGGGGGGGGGGGGGGGGGGGGGGGGGGTGATTTCTCATCTTGTTCCTAATTTTCCCACATTGCAACATTTCTATCACATACATCTGTCTGTTCCCACACATTTTATCCTCTGTCTTCTGGGAATCACCCTATATTTTCTCACAGCTGCAAATCAATAATGAGACACAACAAATAGCAAGATGGTGAATAAATTATCTACTCAGAGAATCTCAACGAGCGAAGATTTGAAAGATGAAGGGGAAGAGTTGTCAGAACATAAGCCCATTCTTTCCCCTTTAGTTCACACAATATACAGGAAGGCAGGGAGAGAGTGAAGGGGAATGACACGGGGAATGGCTTAGATCAGATTCAGACTTCTGCAGTGAGTACTCTAAGCTTCTGGTCACCTGCTTAACCAGGTGTGCTACGGTAGCGTTATCAATTCAGAGTCTTATAATGAGTTTACGACTGACCATTAGTCATATTCAGTGCAAACCTGTCTGCACCTAGCAAGGGTAAAAATATGGATGTCAAAAAACGGTGAAACTGAATAGTCATCTAACCAAAGAGTGCCCAAACTATACATGGATGCCAGTGTATTGAAACCACACACACACAAAAAAAAATCCTAGGCATGAAAAATTATTTTTAACTTTTCATCCTAGATGCCATCTAGAAAATCATCCTGATCAGGAGCTGTTGAATACCTAAATACTGCTCTAGATTCAGTAGCACCAAAAATAAGAGCTGGATTATGTGTGTGTGTGTGTGTCCAAGTAGGACATTAAGACACATTATACATGCATTTATTGGATGTATGTGTATATGGAAAACACCCCAGAACTCTGCTTCTCATATGTTTTTAGGCTTTCACAAATGGGCTAGTTCTTTAGTGGGGCTGAAATTTTGACTGGGATGAATCTTGTGAAAACACTGAATTGCAAAGCAAACAACTGAATCACTTGATTACTGACTACTTGTGAGGCAGTTAAAGCCAGAAAGCGTGTTCTGTGTTAAAATCGAAATAACGTAAAACAACAAGACTAAACCATTACCCTTAAATTAAAACCAGTTTAAAACACGTTATAGGGAATATCACACACGTGTGTACGTGAAATGTTGATAAGATGAGGCAGTTAATGTTGATTTCTATTCGCTTTTTGTTTCAAATCTTTACGTAGCGCCATTGAATGCACCTTTGGTAACCAAGGTGATGACGCTCTTTTCCGTTACCAAGGCATTCTCAATGCAAACACTAGCTGCTAGGAGGCTAGCAAATCTGCTTGATAGTCTTATAGCTGTCATATACCCTTTGTTTAGCTTCGTCGAATTTAGTTATAAGAGATTTTCAAGACCACTCGATTCCAGCATTTCACCGCTGGTTTTCAGTCTGCTCAGTGAATGCTCTAAATTAGAGGCAGAAACACTAATTTCTTTTCCTCTTTTGGAGCAGCTCAGTCTTCAAGCTAGCTAACTTAGTTACGTTAACGTTAGCTGCACAGCCATCATGGTAAGTAGCTGAAATGATTTGCTGTACAGGCCACCTGTTCTCTTTTAGGTGTTTAGCATGGTAAACGCCTAGCGCTGTGCTCTAAAGCGGAATCAAAAGACTAGCGAACCGCTAACGTTAGCGAGCAGCACCTTATATACATAAATAGCATGCTGGATGTGCAAGCCCATGTGAAAAGGCCCTGTTGCATATTAGCAAGAGAAAATCCTCTACAAGTTAGCTAATCATCTGCTTGTTTATGCTTGTACATCTTATTTGTGTTCATTTTTTATTCTGGGTGCCAATCTTTGCTTAAAATCAATTTTCTCTTCGTGTAGGCTGAATTTGGATTTAATGAACACCATCAGAATGAAATCATCAATTATATGCGATTTGCACGTTCAAAGAGAGTTCTAAGGCTCAAAACTATCGACTCATGCTTCGAGGAGCTCAAAGACAGCAGGTGACTAGTCATTTTCTTTTCTTTCATTAGGTTACTTCCGCTAAGTTGTCTATGTAACGTAGATTTACAGGAAAAATGAAGTGTTATATCAGTTCAGATATACCTGAACCATTTCCAATTGATGTATGTTTTTGTGAAGGCTGGTTGAGGAAACCTTCACAGTGGACGAGGTGAAGGAGATGCTGGACGAGCTGCAGGCGGTGGTGCGTGGGGAGGTGGAGATGGAGCTCATCAACACAGCCCACACCAATGTGCTGCTGCTTAGGCAGCTTTTTTCACAGGCGGAAAAGTTTTACCTACGACTGCAGAGTGATATATCGGAGCTGGAAAACAGGTGGTCTATCCAGAAATTGCTTAATTATTAATCTGTAACAGAAATATATAGACATACAGTGCTGTGAGAAAATATTTGCCTTTTCCTGATTTCTTTTTTTTTTTTTCAAATCAAAAAATTGTAATACTAGACAAAGATAACCTGAAAAAATGCAAAATGTACCGCAGGCCTCACTTGTCTCAGTTAAGGTCAGTGTTCGTGACCAGACAATGAGAAAAAATGGCGTCCATGAGAGAGTTCTGAGGTAAAAAACACTGCTGACAAAAAGAACACAAAGGTTTGTCTTACGTTTACTAAAAAACATCTTGATCATTGAAGAAAATATTGAGGACTGATTAGACAAAAACTGAACTTTTTGGAAGGTTTGAGTACCGTTACATGTGTCATAAAACCAACACAGCATTTCATAAAAAGAACATCAAACCCGTACAAACGATCAAAAATGGTGTTGGTGGTCTGGAGCTGCTTTGCTGCTTCAGGACCTGGATGACTTGAATTCTGCTCTCTACCAGAAAATCCTCAAGAAGGATTTTCATGGCCATGAGTTCATGCCCTCAATCTTAAGCACATTTAATTTATGTAGCAGGACAATAATCATAAACGCATCAGGTAGTCCACCTCTGAATGGCTTACAGGAACAAATGTAAAAGTTTTGGAGCGGCCATGTCAGCGTTTGGACTTAAATCAGACTGAAATGCTTTTGCATGACCTTAAACACATCATCCATGCTGGTTATTATGCAAAGAACAGTAGGCCAATATTCCTTCACAGTGATGTAAAAGACTCATTGCCAGTTATCACAATCACTTGATTTGAGTTCTTGCTACCAAGGGTGGAACAACCATATATTAGGTTTAGGGGGTAATTACTTTTTCAAAGTTGCCCATCTCATGCATTATATAAAGAAAAGGACAGACAGATTATCCCAAAGGGAAATTATAATGCTGCTTTAGCACATTTTCCACAAGTTGCAAAACACACAATTTGCAAAAATAACATTAGTAGGAATGATTTTCTATATCAATCTTCGTTACACTGAAGCTGAATGAGCGTCCGACTGAAAGCACTCTTCTGTCTGACCACTAGGTTGTGCAGGGGATGTGAAATGGTTTTCATTATTCTGAGATCTTTGTTCAACACCCTTCTCTCATACACTAACTGTAGGGGCAGCAGAGTAGTTCCCAGCCCAGCGCCAGCCTTCCTGATCAGTTCGTTCAGCTGGCTCTGATGCTGCTATTCCAGCAGATGGCTGCAAAGAATACTGCACCAGCAACAACAGACTGGCAGCAAATGAGGAGTATTTGGTGTTATGTCTAAAAGAAAATATACCAATCATTGATTTCTCTAACAGATAGCGTACAATGTCCCCTTTTTTAAAAGGAAGAGTAGTGTTTGTGACATTTTTAATGTCTACATGTTTACTGTGGGATTATTTATCATTGCGTGCTGAATGGTGGGCTTATCTGCACAAGCCTTTGAGCATTTAGGCCTTTTCACTTAGACTGCAGGTAGTTTTTAAACTTTATCATAGACCACTTCCTCTGCAGTGCTGCTCAGATTTAGATCGTGTACATGTTACATGCCAGGTAAAAAGGTCACTGCCAGCCCTCGCTGTCAGTTTAACCCTTTTTTTTCCATTACGCTTATTTCTCCCTTTTTTTTTTCTTTTCTTTTTGCAGTGATGTTCAGTTAGCCTGAAAACCACAACATGCACATGCAAAATGCAGTATGGGTAAACTGAGCAGTGAATTTAGATAAGCCTTCGCATTAAAAGTAATATTAAAAGGCATAATGGAAACGTAGAACCTCAGAAAAGTTTATGACCTTTTTTTTCTTTTTATAATTTGCAGAGGAGACCGTTAGGCCTTTTAACATTGTAACATTTTTCCACGGTTATTTCTGGATATGTTTGATATATAAAACAAATACAGATATATTTGTAGGGTTTTTTAAACTGTGAAACTATCTGCAAAAGATTTGGTGAATTACTTAAGTCTGCTACTTTAATTTAACAAAAATTAAAATGTTAATATTTATTGACAGTAATTATCAGGAGCAAGTGGCACAAAGCCATTTGCTCATCTGTAGGGAAATCTGTATTATTAAATAGGAATATTCCATATTTTATTTAGAGAGTTTTTTTCATATAACAAGCCCAAACATGCAGAGAAGAGGGCATGCACGTGTGATACCAGAAACAAAGCTACATCACATGTGAACTGTTAGTCAGGATACTGCACTGTTGATGTTTTGGCACAAAGGTATCGGGCCTTTCTGGCTCAATTATGCCTATATCTCTGAGCAAAAGAAGAGGATATATGAAGGGTGCAGATTGGGACTTTGTGGGCTGACAGGACAGTTATCGCTTCGTGTGTTTATCTTATTTGACAAAAAAGTGTATTGTGCTTGACCCCAAAGAAAACGGATTAAAGAAATCTAAATTTTTATTTACTATGCTGCTGGGTTGTTTTTTTTTTTGGTCGTTTTATATACACCCCACCCCCCCCTCCCTCTCCAAAAATAAAAAACAAACAAAGTTTAGATAACAAAAAACTGACAGTGTCATGGGTTGCATTCTTCGCTTCCGAAATGAGCAGGCGTTTAAATTGCAAATTTCATGGTCACACTTGAGCCCAAACCGCACGTCGACCTGACCTTTTTTTCACGAGTGAGGAAATGAAAGCAATTTTTTTTTTTCTGTATCTGACTCAGATAACATCAGCTTGCTGTCCGAATGTCCTACTGACGATGACCTAACCTAACCTGACCAAGACCCGGGGTCCAATTTGCTCCGTGCAGTGCCCCTTGGCTCATACGCAAGTTTAAATGCACTGCCTGTTTTCTGTTGACACTCTGATGAACTTCATAAATGAACTTGACCTCTTTTCACCTTTCACCTTGTTAACACACTGTGTGTGTTTTTTGGAAAAGTAGTTTTGTAAGATGCGCGCAGTGGGTGGATGAATAACCTCCAAAGCCTTTTTTTTTCACAGGGCTCAGCTGTACGTGACTTATACGGTGTCTAAAGCTAGGAACACGCCCCATATCACAGGCTACGTGTCTTCATCTGCTGTTTAAAAAACCACATTACAGCTTTTCAGAAGCCTGATCTGCTCACCACAAGCGTGCATCTTAAAACATGAGTGCTAAACTGCCACCAAGAAATAGGGTGTTAAGTTTCTCTGCCAAACATTTAGATGGTAGATTGTTGTAATGTTCAAAAACATAAACATCGACATTGTGGTTACAAGATAGCTGATGTGAGGATATCACACAGATTCTCATATCAGTGTACCCGGTGTAGCATTTAAGTGCTGTTTACAGTCACCTTACATTTATCATATTTTACAAAACTGTCATATTTTTTCTCTGCATGTATTCTTTTTATTTCGGCCATATTATGCAATATAATGTCTTCATTGTTGTTTAGCACTTTGTGACTGTTATGTCTGTGAAAAGCGCTATATAAATACACATTACTTACTTACTTCTATAGTCTAATGCTTTGTTCTCGCCTGACCCGTACAGGGAGCTGTTGGAGCAAGTGGCTGAATTTGAGAAGACTGACTTTAAAACCACCGATAAGGTGAGCGCAATGTGCAGTTTTGGCACATGTGAAAGCTTCAAACATTACCGCTGATATATTCATCGTTAATCACGCGTCCCTAGTGTATTTGTAACCCCGGTTAGTAACTAGAGAGGCGTGCAGCTGTTTCTGTGCATGTTAAATAGTTTTATGTACTTGTTAGTAGTAGCCTGGTGGTTATGTACTTACACATCACTGAGGTTGACAAGTGGTTTTGTCACATGCTGTTTTATGACAAACAAATTAACTGCTCTTTCATGACTCTGTCACGACACTAGCCTTCATCACATTTACAGGAAAGTGAAAGACTTGCTGAAATGGTGTTTTTTTGTTTTTACACTTACATATCATTTAGATGAAGAAAAACCACCATCTAATCTTTGCTATTTAAATGTATTCCCCAGATAAACAAAGAAACAAGCAAACCCAAGTTGGCACCTCTGAATGAAAGTGGGGTGTCTGAACTTCTCAACAAGGTAAATAAATGTGGTACATTATATGGAGTGCTTACATAGATTTGCTGGGATGTTGGATAGTCCTTGTGTTTATATAGTAAACCACAGCTACCGTATCTTCAATACTTCTTCAGGAGATAGTGAGACTACAAGAGGAAAATGACAAACTGAGAGCAAGGCTCCGGACTTTAGAATCCCAGGTATACAAATAACCTTTTAAACAATGTGTTCTCTTACTCGTAATTGAGAGCGATGGTTGTGTTGTTAATTCTCTTCCTGCTTGATCGTTTAGGCCATGAGTGCACTAGATGAGAAATCCAGGGCAGAGAGAGCTCTGAAAGATCTGCAGAGAGTGCAAGGTGAACAGCAGGTATGTTTCCAAGTGTGGCTTGCAGTCAACAGTTGTCATCTTCTCACTTTTTCTTTTTTTTTTTTCTTTTTGGTTTTGGTTTGCGTTCAGTTTCACTACTTTCGTTTGTTTAACTTTAGAGTTTTTTTGTTTTCATGTAAATGTTTTCTGCCATTTGCTTTTATCTGCCAACTTGGACCTAAATGGTATGTATCCACATGATCGGAATGGTTCTTTTTTTATTTTGTCGTTGTTAGAAATAGATTTATTAATCTTAAGATTTCACAACTCATTTGGAAAAATGTGAGTTAACGGTGTTGCCGTTCCCTTTAAGATGGATGCTCAATCCAAGGAGATCAGCAGTCTAGAGGACACTGTGGCAGCTCTGAAAGAGGACTACGAAAGGTCTCTCAGCGCCAACGTGGCATCCCAGAAAGATTTGCAGGAGAACCTGATCTCTTCCAAACACGAGCTTCTGCGAGTGCAAGAGCAGCTGGCCTTGGCAGAGAAAGTGAGTGACTTTGGTCTCTTCTGTGAATTGAAAGTAACAAGCAAACATATAGTCAACACCCACAAAATGTCAAGTCTTGTTGTTGCTGTTCTACCCAGTTATTATTGAAGTTGTGAGACAATAAGGGTGTTGTGAAGTCTGCAAACATGACACCCAAAAGGCCTTTCTTGCTGTTTACGAATCTCTCCTAGCTCTTCATCAGCCTGTTCCTCTTTTGCCAGCGGCACTGAGGAAGCAACCCTTTTTTTTGTTTTTAAGGTCATGCAGTTGAATGTTTTTTAACATTCAACACTGCTCTTGTTCAAATGCACGTCAGTTGGGTTGGTGTTTGTTTCCCATCCCATGTTGTTTGACAGTTTTCTTTACAAGCACCTAGCGGCCAGAAGCGCTCCAGCTTTACTCGCCGCCTGATGTCATTGGAACAGTTTGTCAGGTGCACTGAGCAATCTGTGCTGTTTTTCTCACATTTGAATGCGTGTGTGTTGCTCACAGGAGCTGGAGAAGAAGTTCCAGCAAACTGCGGCCTACCGCAACATGAAGGAGATTCTAACCAAGAAGAACGAGCAGATCAAAGAGATTAGGAAACGATTGCAGAGGTGAGTCGATGATTGTGAAATATGTCTGTGAAGGTTCTCAGTCATGCAGGTCATCGTAGTTTAAGGAGCTGTAAGGAAAAGGCGTCTGGACTTCTTTTAAAGAAGTCCAGACGCCTTTTCCTTACAGCTCCTTAGACAATGATTGTGAAACTATTTAAATCCAGGAGGTAAAAATGAATTAACACTTGAAAATAAACTTGTACTGCATCCCAGTCATAATAAGCTAATTGTGAGATTTTCCTTCTATTGTTGACATTTGACTCATTTCAGACTTTACTCTCTGTTTCAGATATGAGCCTAATGAGTGAGCTCCACCCCGGACAGCTGGTTTAACAGATGTCTGTGGGGTAAGATGGGACCAAGATTTACGACTGTGGTTTGGATACGAAACCATCAGATCCTCTACTGTAAGACAAAAGAGACAAGGAAAAAAAGCTCTTCCAAAAGGAAACGTTTATTCACGCTTTATCTGGCATTTTTACTAGTAATCGGCTTTAATAAAGAGCAGGACCGGGAAGCTGGAAGCACACACACACACACACACACACAAATGAAGTAGTGATAGTCGAGCTTTCTTTTTCCGGGTCTGAGTTTGGAGCACTTACAGTAGCTAGCAGACTTCCCTCTGTGCTCTATGCAATTACCAACATGTCCCAGTTTAAAGAGGCCTTCTCTGTTTGCAGAATTTGACAGATACATTTTTGTCTGCCGGAAGCTTTGCAGTCTTATTATTGTGTGATCATAGGTGAAAAATATTTGGCGTTTACGCATCAGGTGATTGATTACTCATATTTTGCTGATTAGTCTTAACCTCAGCAGCCCCGTTTTTTTTAGCGAACTTGGCATCACTGTTGAGTTTCAAGCAAACCCAAGCTACAAAAAAAAATTTCATTGATCTGTTGAGGTTCATCTGATTTGTTAACTAAGCATTTAATAGTATTTCACACTAAGTACCTACAGTGTTTTTCCAATGCGTATAAACCCGAAGCTTTTATTTTTCTGCTCTTGCCTATTAAATGACATGAATAATGATTTGGAGTGATTTCCCTACTTCCCCTACAAAATTGCATAGAATATTTTTGTGTGGAATCTTTATCCATGTACTTTTCGTATTGGTGTGGGCGATGGAGTGTAAGAGGAAAAAAATCTATTTACATGATGTTCATGAAGTAATGCTCTTGTAGAGTATGACACATCTACCCTATATTACACTAGATGTGTGTTTGTTTGTATTGTGCAAAGTATGGGGTAATAAATGCTGGTACTAAAATATGTTGTTGTTTTGTATGTAAGTTGACTGTTCATAAGGAGCTGCTATCAAAATAGTTTTTTTCAGTTTATGTTTAGTTTTCTTCTTCACATTTAACTTCAAATGATATCATACACTAAACAGACACTTTACTGCATGAACATGTTACTAGTGCCCTAGTAACGTGACCCTCTTTTCGCCTTTAGAACTGCGTTAATTCTTCATGGCACAGATTCAGCCCGATGCCAGAAACATTCCTCAGAGATTTTGGTTCATATCCATGATGAGACTTTCTGATTCCACCACTTCCCAAAGATGCTCTACTGCAGGGGTCTCGAACTCCAGGCCTCGAGGCCTCGAGCAGGTCAAGGATACATCTAAGACTGCAGGTCTTAGATGTATCCTTGATCCAACACAGCTGATTTAAATGGTTAAATTACCTCCTCAACATGTCTTGTAGTTCTCCAGAGGCCTGGTAATGAACTAATCATTTGATAAAGGTGTCTTGACCCAGGTTGAGATCTAAAACCTGCAGGACACGGGCCGTCGAGACGTTCAAACCCCTGCTCTACTGGATTGAGGTCTTGTGACTGTGGAAGCCATTTGAGCACAGCGAATTCAGTGTCAAGCTCAATAAACCAGTTTAAGATGATTGGAGCTTTGTGGTACACTGATGGGTACACACACAGTGGTTATAAAAGGATTGACATGGTCAGCAACAGTAGTCGGGTAGGCTGTGACATTCAAATGATGCTCATTTGATATTAAGGAGCCCAAAGTCTGCCAAGAAAATATCCCCCACACCATTACACAACCACCAGGAGTCTGAACCAGTAATGCAAGCAGGTTGGATCCATGCTTAATGTTGTTTATACTAAATTATGAACCCACTATCCAAGGATCATCTGACCAGGCAACATTTTTCTATTCTTCTACTGTCCAATTTGTTCAGCCTGTGTCAATTGTAGCCTTGATTTTCTGTCATTTAGCTAACAGGAATACCGTCTTTAGCCCATCTGCTTCAATGTTTGATGTGTGCCGCATTCACAAATGCTCTTCTGTGTACATTGGTTGTAACAAGGGGTTATTTGAGTAACTGTTGCCTTCAAAGGCATCTGGGAATTGTCTCTTTTTTTCTCGTTCTCTGTAAACTCTAAAATGGTTGAGTGGAAAAATCCCATCAGATCAACAGTATCTGAAAATCAGATTAGATGATTAGATGATGATTAGAGATTCCCCCTAACAAACTTAAATAGGTCCACCTAACAAAGCTTGAGTGAAGTGTATTTGATTTAAAAAAATTCACACTATTCGTTTAAAAATAAAAAAAGCTGATGTAGTGAATGCCATCCCGCACACATGGCATGTTTGTGTAATCTGTACCAGGGGGCGCCACAATGCAATAATACAAAAATGCACATGCAAAAATAAATAAATAAATAAAAACTCTGATTGGGCAACAGGTGCTTTATGTCAGTGACTTTGTGGCCTGTTGTCACTGCACTGGTTATTGACAAGTACCTAAAATACTTAAAATATGTTTTTCTTTTCTTTTTTTTAGTTAGATATGCAGTTGGGTTTTGTGTGTTGACCATTGATTGTTTTTTACGCCATTAAGTAGGTTTAGATGCTAATGCTGTCATACTGAGACACCCAGGAACCAACAAAGCACAAAACTACATGATTTTAACTCTAAATCTGTGGGCAGGACTATTATTATGTTTATGGATGCTGTAGTATTTCATGCTGGTGATACTATAGTATGAATGCTGACTGGTATTATTTGCACAGAATAATTGCTGTTGTAATTGTAGAGTTTACCATATCTAATCTGCTTTCCTTATCTTCAGAAATATGTGTTTTGTTTCCCTCTTTCTCCTAACCAAAGTAGACCAAGAGAGCAACAAAATAAGAAACAGTGGTCACCAGCAAGTCAACCGTCAAACCCTTTTTGTTTTAACCGAAACCCTTAAAAGCCACAGTGTCCTGAATTAAACTCATGTGAGTTATGCATCTTGCACATGAGTTATGCGAATCAGATCGTCCTCTTTTTACAGGTGTTGAGGGAGGTAGTAGGTGGGAAATACACTACGTGCTTACACGCGCTGTAAACTCATGACATATCACTCATTTTAAAACCTATTAGCTCTGTTCTGATTCAGAAAGATTGTAAACAAATAACTTCTTCTCCTCCACCTGAGGAAAGTTAAATTTAGGAGAAAAACTTTTTTTTTGGTTGCGTGCTTGTGGTTCACCTAAACAGTAAACAAGACGGGGATTAAGAACTGCTGGTTGGTTCGGATAGGATGCATGAGCTAAGCTGCTGTACAACAGACAATAAATCACAGCAGCAGGCACAGGAAGTGGTAACTTGTATGTACCAAGCAGAGTCTCTCGCAGATGCTGAGAGAAGTCATAGCACTTTCCCACAATATGGGCCTATAGTTAATACATGTCAGTTTAGTAGGCTGGTGAAGAACAGCTTCCTGCTCACTGACAAGGCATCAAAGGGGTTTTCTCAGTTTCACTAGCCACGCATGCTAGCCACGCAAGCTTCTGGTTTTTCTACAGAATCATGAAGGATGTATTTGCTGTTGCTGGTGTTGCTGGTGGGGAGAGTTTCAGACTGTAAATGTCCCAAAACAAAGATGGTCGGATTTTTAGGGGAAGAAAAGACTGAAGCAATCCACGCTAATCTCAGGTTTCGATGTTAGTGCTGGCATATGTACACCCACATGGCATTCAGTAACTAGAGAGCCGTGTAACATTCCTGTTCAATCTTGCCCTGAACTTGTACTGGTGTGATTTAGCAGTCACGTATCACAAGCCATATGTGATCACTGTTTGTCCTACAGGTGATGTTAATGTAAGTGTAAAGGTGTATGGAAGAGCATTGATTGATATTACATTTGTCCACATCCAAGACAAACTCGACAACGCTGCTGACTCGAGATTAATGAATCACCCCAGTAACCACAATGTGGCAGAATCATAACACCCTGGAACTAGTAGGTATGTTTTATTTGAGATTGTTACATGAACCGTGCTTCCAAGTTGGTTCACTTGGGCCCCTTCTCTCATATCCTTTGTCTCTGCCTGTGACACTGGCTGCCTCACCGTCACTGTGGGAACAATGATGTAAAAAGGTTAGGCCTGCATATCTCAGCTTCCAGGGACTGCTCAGTGTCACTCAATAACTGGCAGTTGCTATGAGATGAGACAGATGATGACAAAGAGATACTGAAAGCAGCTTTTAGTCACTTCTGAGAATAATTGCTTAACACAGTTATTTTTTTTATCTCGTTTTTCTGTGAAATAAAATGGCACACATATGCTGAGTTCACAAATAGACTCAAAGTTGGCCTCTCTGGGCTGCGAACACACATAATCCTGTTTTGGCTGAAATTATTGTGAGGTTTTCCCTTCTTATTTGGATGCAAAGCTCTGTTGTAATAATGCTGTGACTAATCAACCCCCATAATTCAGAGAGAAGACTGGTCATATGAATATCATATGACCTGTCATATGAATCTGTTGCTTATGTTTTGTGACTTTGTCACAGTGGAAACTCATTTCACAGTACAAAACTTAACACAGAAACTGGACTGTTTACTGTGCTTTTACAAACGGGACAGCCCTTTGTTTCTGGACTTTCTGTGATTTTTTTTCATGACATAAATAGGTATCAAACCAACATGTTCAAAGTCTTTCATTCCCACGAGGGATGCGTGGGTTGAGAGATCTACTGTCTGTCTATGTGATGCTGTTTCAGATTGTATAAATGGTCATTCCAGGGTGTTTTCC
Source organism: Hemichromis elongatus (assembly GCA_015108515.1). NCBI lineage: Eukaryota > Metazoa > Chordata > Actinopteri > Cichliformes > Cichlidae > Hemichromis > Hemichromis elongatus. Next base: position 15,531 of record VUQR01031222.1, on the reverse strand, counting down.
CTGCTTTATGTTCTTCAGAACCTAAGTTTACCCTTCACATTTGGAGATTTAGAAAAGGTAACAGAATATGCAACATGAGGTTTTCTGATCTAGGCCTCTCCCACCAGATGATGATGATGAGAATATTCCACAGACTGCGTAATGACATCAGCAGTTGACTTCTAGGCACATTTCCGAGCCTCAGCGTTTTGGCATCTGGATTCTTTATAATTTGGAATTGCAAGTGACCACATATGAAATGAGGAAGTGGTGTGCTCTATTGGTGCAATACCCAGACACATGACCAAACACTTTGTGACAGTGAGAAGGAAAAGCTTCTTTTTAACATGAAGAAACATCCAGCAGAACCAGACCCAAGGAGAGGCAGCCATCTGCCATGAGCAGTTGGGGCGACGGAAGGAAAACAGGAAAAAAGGCACACTGTGGAAGAGAGCCAGAGATGAATAATAACTAATGAGTAAATGCAGAGTGATGTGTAAACAAATAGAAAGTGAAAAAGGTACATGAAGAAGAAACAGTGCCTCATGGGAAGCCCCCCAGCAGACTAGGCCTTCAAAGTTGAGAGGGTGTCTGTCTCTTAAATCCAGACAGGGAGCTGGTTCCACAGAGAGGGGTCTGAAAGCTGAAGCCTGTGCCTCGGGTTAGACACGGTGTTTCTAAGATTTTTAGAGCCCAGTACAATAACCTCAGTTTTATCACTTCCCAAAACTAAAGCACAAATGTTTTTCATAATGTTTCAGTGGCTCAGATTGGCACAGGTAAGGCTGAGCTGGCAGCTGCTGGTTGCTCCTTCTATAGTCAGCACACCACTGAAAGGCACTGTCAGCCTTGGAGGTTTCTCCTTTGCATTTGTGTGTGTGTTTCAAAAACAGGTCAGTACTGACGGTTGGCCTGATCAAACCCCACCACCACACACACAGCTGGAAGGCCTCTGCCTAAACCACAGTAACACCGCATCGACCCCATATGGCTGAAAAGATTTGTGATTGGGCAAAGTGTGCCGTCATGAGTTAGATTTTTTAAAGCCTGACAACAGACCGTGGGGAAGATTCATAATCCTTATTACAATAAACTTTGAGGATTTTTTTTTCAACCTTAATGTTCAGAAAAAGTGTTGTTAGTTTTATTTATTTTTCCCCATTCTCCTGCATTACCCGTTGCATGTCATGCACATTAAATAGTTTGATTTACTGGTTACAAATACAGGTAAATTAAACAGGAGACTTTCTGTGTTGCATTTATTTTTTTTAAAAGACTCTAGTAATCCACAGCTAACGGTTCAGTACACTTTTCCTTTAGGGCAGATGTTACTATCAACACACCACAAACGTTGAAGAACATGCGCCTCAGTGAACAAAACCATCACCACACACACAAACACACATGCGCACACGTGTTACACAACAACCAAAGCACAAAACACGCCCATTGCTACAGCAACGGTGAGAGCTATGTCATAAGATATCATGAGATGCATGAAGCCTTGCAGTCTGCAGTCGTGTTGGATAAACTACCTCGTTTAGTCACCTTTAAATATGCATTACTGTGGTTACAATCTACAGCAGCTTGCTACATAAAACATTGAATGTTTGTATTGTCATTTTTTGGGGGGGGTGAAAAGACTCTCCAAGCATTACTGGGATGTTATTCAAAAATAATCCAGAAACCTTTTTGGGGCCCTTTAGAAATGTAATTTTAAAAGTAAGTTTTTTGTTTTTATTACCCGTCTATGTGATTTGTGGTTAATATGGTGACGCAGTGGTTAGCAGTTTTGTGTGGAGGGAGGGAGGTCCCCGAGTTTGAATCAAACAACAGTTATGACACAAAGTTGTGTTCTTATGACACATGAAGTGTTCTTCATGCGTCTGCATGGGTTCACTCCAGCTTCCTCCCACAGTCCAAAAACATGCGTAGGTTAGGTTAACTAGCAACGCTAAGTTGACTGCAATTATTAATGGTTGTCTGTCTCTTTGTGTTGACCTTACCTGTACCCTGACTCTCACCCTATGATAGCAATTGGAGATAGATGGAAGAAAACGGATGACCTGCGATTTATGTGTCATTTTTACACTGATACTAATACTGAAAGGGCACTAAACTTTGATTATGCACTCTTTATGTCCACTGGTTTGTTTTTCATAGACAGTTTCATAACAGTTCCCAATAAAGCCAATGCATTATTAGAAAGTTGATCTCATCTTTAATTTGGAACCTGATGTGGCGCTGTCGTCAACCGATGTCTACCAACGAAACTTTCTGTTTGACAGTATATAATGTCTCTGTGCTATGGTGCTTTACATTCCCACAGAACAAAGCAATGCAATTAGCCGCACTTTGGCAGTTGGTAGACGGCAAGTAGTGAGTGAAACCTCTCAGGCTGCTACACTTTCAACAGTCTGTTCCCAGAAGGTAAACATGACAAATACATTTCCTTGTGCCCGATCAAAACCGAGAAACGCAACCAGTGAGCAATTGGTTGAAATTTGAAGATGTAATAGCTCGCACGCTCATCCTCTTAATTCAATGAAAGACAGAAGTGAAACTTTGAAAATACAACACAATCATACGGAGGGCCTTCTGAGAGGTCAAAATAGCCCCACAAGAGAAAGATATAAGGAATTTTAAAAGTGGGTCATGGTTTCCTTTGTAAAGACTAACTTGTTGATGAGAGTGTATTGCCTTATTCGTGACACAGTGTGGTCGCAGGTCACAAGACGACTTTACGTGTTTTCAGTTTTGTTTGGATGTCAGGTGGTATGTCAGGGACTTTCGTCTTTGTTTGTTTTGCACCACTGTGGTCAGCGTCCAGCATGACCATGTTTTTATTAAACTCCCTTTAGCCCAGTCCTGGCATTACCAAATGAACTTTTTACTTCCCCTAGTTGATTTCCTCATACTTCAAAGGGAAATCACAGCTTCTCTCATACAGTGTTTTCTCTCATGTTTACTGAGTAAGAGCACATGTTAATAAGAAACAAGATGGCTTACACACACTGTTATTTTGACACAAGCCCACATCGTCTGAATTTCAGACCACTGAAACTGCTAAGAAACAGCAGCGCCCATGATCTTCTAGTTTTAGGCTTTAATCGCACTTTGGTTTTCAGTTTCACGCTTCACTCATCTCCTGCGCTAAGTGCTCCACACCTGTGTGTACAAAATGGGCCACGACATGATCAAAACTAATCAGCTGTGGAGAGAATGTGCTTTGGTTCCAGCCTGATGGTCAGGGTTCAGATGGTACAGTCTAAAAAATCACAACTTCTCCTTTAAACTGGTGCATCATTGTCAGTGTTTTAAACCATGCATGCAATGCAAGTTTTTGAAGTACTGCTAGCTGTAATAAAGACACCCGCGTGCATCAACAAAGGCTCATCTGCACTGGTTTGCCAGATGAGGGGAAATGAACTGATATGATCACGTGATTCTGTGGTTACAGAGAAACCATATAAGTTAGTGAAGATGAGTCGCACTGGTAAGTGACAACCCTACGACTGTGAAGTTGCTTCCTACGTCCTTACTGAGCCGGTAAGTCATTTGTTGGTCTGCTGAAAGAATGTTTCCATTTAACATTTAGTTAAGCTCCAGATTATATTTAATCCTGTTTATTTTATTTTTTATTTTTACATTTTATTTTATTTTTGCAATCTTTTTTTTTAATCTCATGTTTAATTTGAACACTTTCTGGTTCCTTTGTAGCAATCATGGAGGATTTCAGTGATTTGAATGAAACAACATATTTTCCAGTGAGTATTACTTTGAAATAACTCATAAACACTGATGTTTGTATTCTATATATAATAGAATAACTATTCTTAGTATTGCCTACTTACAAAGGAGTGCTTTGGTGACATTTTGTATTATTTTGTACTATTTAATATTTAAAATATACTGCATAAAACTTAATTTAAGATGCTGTTCAAACATCTGTATGTTCATAAAAACATGATGCTTGTGACCTGCGTTTGCTTATTTGTCATTATATATCTCTATTGAAAGTGTAAAGGAGTCCACTTAGTGAGCCCACTGTATTCGATTTATCTAAAGCAGACATCTCTAGAATACTAAATTACTACAGAGAGCCACGGGTGCAGTTCGCATCAAATTTTCCATTGTATGTCAACACCAAGACATCACTGTTTATCTCTGCCCTATATCTAAATGCGATGCTTCTGGGGGTACTGAGTTCTGCAGGGGGCCCCTTTCTGGAGCCCCTCGGGGTCGTTCGTACCCCCCGCCCTTCTCCTCAGGGTTGGATAGCAGCAGGAAACTGTGCAGTAGTGTGGTTTCTCCAGTACAGACACGACACCTGCACCTGACGGCAGTTTTTTTTGCATACTCTGGTTAGCTTGCACGTCACAGACAGTGTTTGATGTAATTTCACTGTATTCCCATTGTAAACATGTTACCTTATGTAACCGCCAATGAGTAACTAAGAGAGAGTGAGTTGGGTTTTAACAAGAGAGAGAGAGAGAAAAAATGCATGACAGGAAACTCGACTGCAAGACAAAAAGACAGTGCATCTGTTGCAAACAGTTGTCTTTAATACCTCACGAGTCAACCTGCTTTCTGATTGCAGACTGAGGACTATTCTGTGCCAACTGAATCAGGCATGTGTGACAGAACCTGGGTCAGGGAGTTTCGTGGGCAGTACGAACCGCCACTCTTCTGGATCATCTTCATCCTGGGTGCTATGGGTAACCTGCTGGTGGTTTGGATCTACACCACTGTGCGCAACCGCCTGAAAACAATGACCGATGTGTATCTGCTAAATCTGGCTGTGGCTGACCTCCTCTTCCTGTGCATGCTGCCATTCTGGGCAGTCGATGCCATTAAAGGGTGGGATTTTGGCGTCGCTCTCTGCAAAATAGTTTCCGCTGTCTATAAGATCAACTTCTTCAGCAGCATGTTCCTTCTCACTTGCATTAGTGTGGACCGATACATTGCTATTGTTGAAGTTATCAAGGCCCAAAATCTAAAGAAAAAGAGGCTGTTCTACAGCAAACTTGCTTGCCTTGGTGTCTGGTTTGTCTCTGCTCTCCTCGCACTCCCCGAGTTTATCTTCGCCGAGGTGAAGACGTCTTCAGAAAGTCCAGTGCAGTTTTGTACTAGTGTCTACTGGAACAATACAAACAATCGTACAAAGATCCTAATGTTGTCCCTGCAGATTTGCATGGGCTTCTGCATTCCTCTACTAGTCATGTTCTTTTGTTATTCTGTCATCATTCGCACACTTATGCAGGCCAAGAGCTTTGAAAAGCACAAGGCCCTCCGTGTCATCCTTGCTGTGGTGTTTGTTTTTGTCCTCTCTCAACTGCCTTACAATAGCCTGCTGATTGTGGAAGCCAGACAGGCAGCTAATATGACTTACACAGATTGTAGCACTGTAACTCATTTTGATATAGCTGGACAGGTCGCCAAAGGTTTGGCATATACGCACGCTTGCCTCAACCCCTTCCTCTATGTCTTCATTGGGGTTCGGTTCAGACAAGACCTGCAAAGGATGTTGAGGACATGCATTGGAGGAGCTGGCAAAGGAGGGCTCATAAAAATGCAGGCAGTTCCCAAACGCCCCTCTATCATGTCAGACACTGATACTACTCCTGCCCTTTCCATATAACTGCCCTAATTTTCCCTAACCATACCTAAGATCTGAGCCTAATTCATGTTTTCAACTATGTTCTTCATGCATTACTCCCCACTAGAAGAGCAACAATAAAATTTACAACTTTAAAAGCAACAAAAAAGTTTTCTTCTTAGTGTTTACATTAATCTAAATCACATACTGACAGTCACAGGCACATTTTTTTTTATCTGAAATTACTGTAAAATCTGTACATTACTGTATATACTTTTTGTATTTTTTTTTAAACATTTGTTTCATCATGTATTTGCTGTGTGCTGCTTTAAATGACTACGAAACATTAAAAAAAATGACAAAAATCTGATTCATACTCCAGTTTATGTCGCTTATGTTCAATACTTCACCGCACAATAACAACCAGGATGAATCTTCAACGGTGGGTTCAAGTACCCATGTGTGCAGGGGCTAAGTGATGAAATCAGCAGTTTATACATGGGAAAGTATTTGAGTGCTTTCACTAGTGTAACGTATTTAGTGTGGTGGGAAACATACTCGAATGTGGCAAGTTAAGTGTTTTCGATCTGAGTACACATCCTCATATTAAAAGTCTATGCCATCCTGTCTGCTGACACTGTTTTATGATTGAACCTTTTTTTGGGTATGACTTGCAGTTTCGCACTGAAAGCTAACGTTGGCCATTCATACTACCATGAAAGACATTTCCCACAGCGGGCTCGCAACGGCTGTAGCTCAGACAGGTGACAGACATCCGTGCAGGCAGGTGCCACAGCTTGAGAAACTTTCCAACTTTACTGCAGCTCTACTCTCATGCAAAGGATAACGGTTCAGTAGGGTGCACTAAATACACATAAGCATAGTGCATAGTTTTTAATGACACGTGCAAGTCAATCCCTGCATAGTAGTGCTTGTTTTTAACTTCTCTGGCCTGAAAACATCAAGTCATTCAAGTCTCAATAAGCTGGTGACCCATTTAAAGTTGCTGTTGATGAGCTCCTACAAGTTTGTTTACACTTCACTGCGCTCACAATCAGAAGCAGCAGATATCAGATTACCTGATCTTAAATTCGATTTTAAACCAATGCAATATAAATTCCTGTGCTGGAAGACAAAAACAAGAGACAGGTGGTAGAAGCAAAGCACACCACAAAGTACCTGTTAGCTGCAGGAAACAAAATATGGGGTGTTTTTGTGGTCACCTCAGTGACCACAAAAACTGTTGCATAGTTACATACCTGCTGGATTCAGGTGAGACCACAGACACGTTCTTTCAAGTGCCTCTTTTGTGCTGTTTCTTCATCTCACGACAGGAAACCATCAGTCAAGTCAACAACAGGATGTTCCCGCTTAAATGCAGAGCTGAGGCCTCCCTACAGATGTCCTCAATGTCCCGGTCATGCGAATTCAAGGGAAAGGAATGTTACGCAATAACTGAAGGGGCGCACAGCACTGTGGTAAGATGAAGTGGTTCGTTACAGGCTTCTCTTGTTCTCAAGTCGGGGTCAGTTGCACGGTTTGTCTTACAAGAACGTGAAGATCTTTTTTTTTTTGCGTCAGTGCTTTTATTTCATAACTGATACGGTGAGAAATCACATTGGGTTCTAAGGCAAAGAAGTTTCTATGCCTAATTAGGGTAACACCTCAAAGCAACATTCCCTTAATGCATTTACACTCACACACACAATTTAAAGATTGGCTTAAATGGCCTTTTTTAGTTTACTTGCAGAGCAACATAGCATGTGATGAAAGTACATGCCAGAATACCCTCACTATTTACTTTATTAATACCCCCTTTGCACGGTAAGGTTATTCTGGCACAGATTCAACAAGGTGCCGCACATCCATGATGTGAGTCTCCCGATCCACCACATCTCAACGATGACTCTAGAGGCCAGTTATCACGCTGTCATGTTGCAGATACCAGTTTGAGATGATTTGTGACATGGCGCTTTATCCAAGTGGAAACCATCAAAAGATGGGCACACTATCCTCCCACACCATTACACCACCTGAACCACTCATAAAGTGCATGCTTGCATGTTGTTTAGCAAATGGCTCCATAACTGTGCTCAACAGACCAGGCAACATTTTTCCAATCTTCCATTGTCTAATTTTGGTGAGCCTGTGCGAGCTGTAGCCTCAGTTTCCAGTTTTTATCTGACAGGAGTAGCACCTGGTGTGGTCTTCTGCAGCTGTAGCCCATCTGCCTTAATCTTTAATGTGCTGGGTGTTCAGAGAGGCTCTTCTGCGTACCTTGATTATAACAGGTGATTAGTTGAGTTACTGCTGCCTTCCTTTCAGCTCAGTGTCATCTAATCATTATCTCCTGCTATTTTTAACCCAGAGAACTGACGCTCGCTTCCTCTTTTTCAGCCATTCTCTATAAACCCTAGAGATGGTTGTGTGGGAAAATACCAGCAGATCAACAGTTTCTGAAATAACACAGTTTGTCACCAACAACAACAACAGCACATTGAAAGTAATTTAAATCACCTTTCTTCCCTATATTCTCATGTTTAGTTTCAGCAGGTCGAATCAGCCACGTCTACATGTGTACATACACTGAGTTGCTGCCATGTGACGAATGATTAAACATTTGTGTTAACAAGCAGCTGAACAGCTGTACCTAACAAAGAGGCTGGGGAGTGCCTATCAGGGATTTTCCTTTTTTAGGCTTTATGTGTTTTTTTTTTTCCTACATAGCATTCATACATTTTTACCAGCTGATGTTGCAAAACCCTGATCTTTCAACTATTTGTTAACCTGTGATTTAAGCTTGCAGCAACATGTCAGCAGCATTTTATTTTTGTTAGAGTAAGTAGTTTCAAGTTATATCTGCAAGGGTCACCCGGATAGTATGAGAAGAGAAAAATTCCTAAACCTGAACTTATTTACATTGTACTACTGAATAACACCAATTTTATATTCCCATTTGTGCAAACAGACTGAACACTACAACACCCTCAACTCTTTGTATGAACAGGCCTGTTGTTGCAAAATACTACCTTAAAGGTTTCAAACTGCTGGTGTATACAACAAAAGCTTTGCTATATTGTTTTCTTACAGGCTGCTGCTAATTTTGGCCACAAGGTGGTGTGATGTGCACAGCAAGAGAGAGCTCCTAGTTCAGGCTTCAGTGGGGTCAGCAGCAAACAGACAAGTTGGAAAAGAAATCAACCCCATCTAGTGGCGGTTTCGATTGGGAGAGCAAGTCTGGGAAAGCAGGGTTAAATATGAAGTCAGTGAGTTTTTCTTTGTTTTTGAACATCAGTCCATTCCCACTGAGCTACAAACAGAATGAAAGCGTACATAACTCTTTAAAAAAAAAGGAGCAGGACTGGATCGTGCAGTGAAGAATGCAAAAAGACTCACAAGTAGAGCAGCACCTGTGGTTGGGAACATCCCATCCATCTTTCTGCACAGGGGGGAATTGCGTGCGTGTGTGCATGAAGGAGAGGTGAGTGAGAAAGAGAAAAGAGGGATGGAGGGGGGATAGTGTGGAGTCTTTGAGTAATAGGAGAGACAGTGGAAACATATGTGACCCACTGACACTGAGCAGACTGCGGTCTGTTTCTTGTGGACATCCGAAAGCTGCAGGGACAATGGCTTACATATCAGCAGTGACCCGCCGGCTCTGAGCTCCATTTACTGCTGGAGAAAGTCACAAATGAGCTTATGCTGGAAGTTAGGTTCATTGTTAAATTTGAAAGCTTGTTGCTGTGAACTGGTTCATAGGGAAAGCAAGAAGCAGCTTCACACCCGTCTGAAAAAGGAAAAAAAAAGAAAAAAAGAAATGTAATAGAACTTGGACCTCCGCAATTCCAGCCCAAACAGGGAGCCGCTTATCATCCGCCATCTCTCCCACAGCTAATATTTCACTTCAGCTCCCAGACTCACAGAATGAGAGACGTTTCCATTTCATGTCAGTCATTTCCAGGCCTGTGTGTTACCTGTGTGGTGATAAGTGTTTGACTGACTGGGAGTGTCGTTAGTCACTGTCCGGCTCCGAGTGACAGCCACAGATTGACGCTGATGATGAGAGGAGGAGAGGGCCCGGCGTGTTCAGGGACAACAGAAAAACCGGAGTTGATGCAGGGCTGGGAGTGGGTGGAGGGAAGGAAAGACATTTGCACACTTATAATGATGAACCCAAACCCACGTGTAGACATTCAGTGCACGACAAGATATATTTATATACAAAATCACGCTTTGCATAATTCTTGAATCTCATAAATAATATCTGCCATTCTTTTTAACGGTGAACAATTACTACCAGTTACACTTGTTTATTAGAATAAATTAAATATATCAAGTTAATAATTGATCAACCTGTTTGATAACATTTTAATTTCATAGAGATATTTTTAATTTATAGATCATCTGACATTAAACGCAGGAATAAGAAAGACAAAGCTCTTTTTTGTTACCTGTGATTTTCAGTTTTTAGAGATAAACATCCAATTTTAAGCGCACTATTAAATATTTTCTGTAAAGTTACAGAATCCTGTGGAGGAACAATCCTACAAATTCTGCAGCAGCTGTAAGTATCAGCTCATCACTCCTGTATTACTTACTGCAAAGAGTAATGATTTCTAATCAACATTTTATGTCCACACTGGGGCAGGAAACAAATCTGGCCCTGCAGCAAAAATATTACTCATCCTCTTATTGCAGAAATTTGCTGTTATGTAAATTTTGATGACTTTCTAAATGGAGGGCCCATGCACATGCCAGTTGTTGTTACAACATAAGTTCTGATATTATCCCACTGTGTGGAGCAGAAAACCGTATCCACTGTTCCTCAAATGATAATAGAAGTATCTCACAAATAAAACTGTAGTGCAACGTAAAATGTATGTCACTGTTTATCATCTGGGATTAAACATCTAATCTTGTAGTGCCATGTTTAGGTGTAGGTTTTCTTTTTCTTCTTCTTTTATTTTATTCCCTGAGTATATCCACAGCGGTAACGCCTACATCCTCATGTGAAATCGGACTTCTTGTGAATAAAATTCACACCTTTCAGTCATCGTTTCAGTTACCGGCTTCAGTGCTGCTGGTCGTGAGAAAAACTGGCGTCCACCGTGCAAAAGGTGTAAGAGATGAAGTGAGGATGTGGTAAGTGTTTACACCAGGAGTCAAGTCTACGCCTAAACACCTGCCACAGCAAAGGCAGTATGGAGAGAGATGAGCTGTGTTTAGGTACATTTCACAGCTCTGATCTCACCACTAGAAGAAGATCTGACGTTATCCAAGAAACGCAGAACACGGATCTGCCGTGTCCCCTGAAAAAACTGTTTTCTGTTTAGATAAATAACAACTAGCCCTGGCGTTCATTCCTGAAATTTTTGCATAGTTTGTGTTTGCTGAGGTGAGTTTGTTGAAATCAGAAGTTGTTGTTGTCACTATGCCTTATAAAGTGACTTTAGCAGTCATGGTACTAAGAAATTCTACCGCCTTGTATGTTGGAACATAATGAAACTAAACCTGGTCCTTACCAAATTAAAAATTATTTAAATAATAGCTCAGATGAACAGGAGTATGGCATATTACATGGTGGCATTATTTATGTAACAAAAACTAAAGAGAATGCAGAAGCTGTGTGTGAAAAAACACACCATGTACCGTACGGCTCATGGTTCAGTATCTTGAAGAACCACCTTTAGCAGAAGAAGTGATGGTTTCTGTATGACTTTATCAGTCTCTCACATTATTGTGGAGGATTTTTGGACCATTCGTCTTGACAACATCGCTTTTCTTTGAGGTTTGGAGGCTTTAAATTAGGCACCTGTTTTGTAGTTGATCTGATGTTATATTTAATTCTTTTTAACACTTTTTAAGGTGCAGATTTTTTTTTTATTATGCCCTATATTCTTAAAATCTTATAAGTAATGTTGTTTCTTTTTACCATAACTATGAGCACATTCGAAAAATAAGAAAAACAGCACTTTTAGACACTACTCAGGTCATTTTTCAGCATTTGCATTTCATAACATTGTTGCTGTCACATAATTTAAAGCTGAAAGAGAACAGCAGTAGATGCTAACATTCATCCATCTAGTCTCCTGCACTTATACTTATATTATATCCTTATACTGACATTAATTTTTGAACAAATACATATTATAACAATCATATATTCCAGAATTATTAAATGAAACCTACTTACTAGCAGTTTATGTTGTAATGTGCTGCTCTCTTCTTCCGGATTTTTTCCATTAAACTCACTATTCAGTAAGTACTGCTAGTGACTATGAATATCTGTTTTTTGACCTTTTTAGGCCCCAGTTTAGTTAAACGTAAACGTAGAGGCAGCAGGTGCAAACTGGAAGCACAAAATTGACATATTTAATGCTTTTTGTGTTAAACTTAGCTACCAGGCGCTTGTGCGACAACAACAACATTTATTTAGAATGAAATCTGCGGACAGTTGGTGAATACAATTTCAGTGTTCATTCTCTTTGAGGGCTGATTTTGAAGTATACCAACTCTCAAAGAAAATGTATGTCTCTGTAGCTGCTAAATGCTGGCTACTGTGTGTGATGTTTGATGCCTCTGTAGTGCACAGCGCAGTTATGGAGCATTTTCACTGAAAAGAGCTGCCTGCTGGGAGAGTGCTGAGTGTGAACCCAATGCATTTTTTTTTTTTTTTTTACGTTGATTCTGTTTCACATGGTTTCTAACAGCTGCCACTTTAATATTCACTTTTGCACTCTTTTTGCAGATAGGGGGAATATGTATATTAAAAATGAATACAGACTGTAATGGGTTAGCCCTGAAGAACAAAGTAGGTTGTAGTTCGGTTAGATTTTAGTACAGCAAGTGCATTTGTGAGCTACTTTGCTTTATCATCCCAATACTAGTGACTTTAGCTGCTACTTTGACTGCTCCTTTATTTACAAGGGCAATGGGTAGCTCCGTATCTTTGACTGGGCATCCTTTTTATGCTGTATGCCCTTCCTGATCCAAACCTTGTGTTTTACTTGTGTCTTAAACTAAAATAAAAGTCAAAATATAAAATTGTACAGTTAACTTTTCTGCACTTTTTACTTTGTGCACATGTATGCTTGATTACTGCAGTGCTGTGCAGAAGTCTATATTGAGCTATCCTCATTTCTTTATATTTCGTTTCCACTGAACGAGGTTTTCTTGTCATTTTTAAGGAGGTTGTGTGGAGTAGTTCTCTGGGCTTTCTTTGGGCATTCTCATTTTAAGTCCAGTCCTTGCTAAGCCACTTACCACTCAGTTTTGAGTCTTTCGAGCATAAAAAAAAGCATCACACTCAAAAAATTAACCAACAGATGAGTAGAAGAAACAAAAAATGTATCTTTTGGCACTTTGTTACTGACAGTCTCTCACAAAAATACATCACCTTAGCTGAATCCATGAAGAATGTCGATAAGGGGATTCCCAAACTTGGCATATCTCTGCATGGTGTGCAGTTTGTCCTTAAAATGTTTGAGGAAACTGGACAAATGGAAGACAAAAGAAAAATGGCTGTCCTCAAAAAAAACAAAAAAAACAAAACAAAACTATTTGCAGCAGATGACAAGTATCTGCAAGTCATGTCCTTAAGTAACAGGGGGGGAAAATTCAGCAAAGACGTGACACAGGAGCTGAGAGATGCATCTGGCTCTTCAGTTGATCCATCTGCTGTTCACTGAAGCCTCATGACAAATCGCCTCAGTGAGAGTTTGGCTGTCAGGAAGCCATTCTTAAGGAATGGGAACAGGGAGAACAGACTGAACTGTGTAAAACTACACAAGCACCGGACTGAAAATCAGTGGCAACAAGTCTTATGGAAAAAAATGTTGATTCTACTTATCATCGGTGTTTGTGGAGCCATCTGTAAAACATGGTGGGGGCTCTGTCACGGTTCGGATTTTAGCCAGCGGCGTTGTAGACCATCAGTAGATCAAAACTGATGGATGTATAAATACAGAAACCTACTATCAGGTTTTGATCCACCATGCAATACCATCTGGAAAACATCTGATTGAAAACATCTGATCTGATCTGATTGTAAAACTATGTTTGCAATAAACCAAAATTGTGGAAGATATATTATCAGTTATGTAGCTTTAAACCATACACATGCCTAAAAAGCAGCACTAATCTCTATATTCATACGGCAGGCATGCACAAGATGTTTCTCCTGCACTCTTTAATCGAGAATTTACCCAAATCCAACAGAAAAGAGAATATCAGATGAAAATATTTTGGTCAGAATCAAGCCTGCAGCGGCAGTACTTTATAATATATCTCAAAAATAAAAGGTGTAACAAAAAATGACTGAATTTAAGAGAAGTAACTTGTTACATTACTGCATTTCAGACAAATGTGATTAGTAATGCATAACTTTGTAATTTATTACAAATGCCAGCCCTGTAATTATAGCATTTTCAATAGGAATCGTGCACTAAAACAGTGGAAAGGATGATGGTTCAGGTATCAGTGAGGACTGAAGCTGTGAAGCCTTTGTAAAAGATGAATTGAACAGCATTGTTTTTACTATTAGTCTCACTATGGGCAAAAGTGGAAAAAGGAAAGAAAAAAAAGGAAATAATAAAGCACTACAAGGCCAAGAAGTTCAATCTCTGGACATCTCTGGAACATGTTTTCACCCTCACAGTCTCTACTCGTGCCTTTTACCGCCTCTTCCAAAAGCGAGGCAGCAAGCGGCGAGATGGATGGGCTGAGCGTTGCAAGATTTCCAAAAGCGAACAGAGTCTGACTGCTGCTCTACCTGAGGAGCAAAAACAAAAGAGCCATCTCTACCTGTAGGACTGTGGGAGTCGAGGCTTTGATCTGGACCAGAAAGAGAGAGTAGTTTGATGAAATATTGATGCTTTTTTTTTAACTGTGTCCTGTGGGAGCTCAGTCTGCTCTCAGGATGTGTGCGCTGATCCGCAATACTGCTGCGTGCTCGGCTGTATGAGAACAGACTTGACCGTGCAGCTCAAGGAGTGTTATCGGCCCTAATGGGCCCGATGATGACCCCCCACTCTGGGCCTAAATTGGTCAGGGGGTTTCTTCTACTGATCAAAAGAACAGGTGCATTTAATCAGTCAGCACCCATTGCAAAATACATAAAGCGCTGATATGTGTCTGACATCTAAACAGAAGCTTGACAGCAAACCTGCACAACGTAAATCTTCATTTGGTGATCGACGGGTAATTGTTTGCCCTTGAAACAAAGGTGCAACAGCTTCAGATGTGCATGCAGTGAGCACACAATTAAAACTGAGTAACGGTGTTGGCAAACTGTTTCTAAATAGCCGGGGATTAATCACACTGAGGCTGTTTTGGCCGACCATTCAAATACTTGCAAATTCAAAGCAAGCGTCGTGTAACATCCGACTGGATGCTCGGAAAGTTTGATATGAGCTTGTATGAAAGTGACCCATATTCTTCAAGCAACAACGTCAGAAAAAAAAAAAGAAAAAATCAGAATGTTGATAAATTGCCTAGAGTGCTTTTGTCTGAAAGTTAAGAGGCCAACGAAGCCCAATCAGCCTGGAGAAGAGTGTGAAAAACGAGGATTTATCACTCCCATGCCTACGTCCATGCACAGATAGACGGCGGGGCATAATGACTTCTGTGGAAATAGCAGAACGATTATTTAAACTTAAAGGAAGAGGAGAAAGAGGCAGAGAAACGTGTCGAGTGGGGGGGGAGAAAATACAGGGTCTTAGGAGGAGCCAGGGGCAGGAGATAGTCTGGGAAAGGTCTCGCGTTAAAGTAGAATTAACATGCCTTTCCTTTGGAGTCCATTAGATAATCATATTCATACCACACAAGGCTCAAAAACCCCTCTCTGTTTCATTATTCCCTTTTAATCCAGTCTGATAAGGGGGTGCAGGCGTCGTGCTTTTATTATGTCGTCATTTGGAATCCACACAAAAATCCCCACGGGATGTTATCACAGG
>VUQR01031220.1:0-23035 GCA_015108515.1 Hemichromis elongatus | reverse complement strand
GCAATACATTGAAAAGTGTGAGTTTTGGGGGAAAGGGTGTGACCTCAGCAGGATGGCGAACATTGATGTCTCGCCATGAAGAAACAAATTAGTATAATGCAAAGAAATCCAGTCGGATCAGTACCAGACTTTACAGGCATGATGACAGACCCGCCCTGAACAGATTCCTATGCCCATTGTCAGCAATAATCATAGCGCCACCTAGTGGGAACAGGAAATGTCATGTCTTATACTTTGATGTACTGCTTTTCACTGGTTCATCAGATCCACTTCAAAAACGGGGAATATTAACATCAGTCCTTCATGATTGTTCTGTGAGAAAATTGTGAGCTTAAATTGAACGGCGCACCCTGGTGGCCAGGCGGTTCACCGTGAACGATGAAGTGGCTTTTGAGGTGCTTAGAAAGATCAAAAACTCTTGAAATTTGGCTGACACCTGCAATGTGATAAAGACGTTCTTGTTATGTGATCATTTTCATGGAATATTGCAAAATGGTGCCACAGCGCCCCCTATAAAATTTCTCTCTTCACTCCTCCTAGGTATTTCATCAGATTGACTCGATCTTTGGTGCATGGAATCTAAAGACCTTTGTGATGTTAAATTGCGAAGCTTTTTACATTAATCGGAACGGGAGGGGTCATGGCGGCACGTGAAGTTTCAATCACTCGCCAAAAAGCAGTAAACTGCTGTCACTCAAAAACACAATGTCCAATCTCCTCCAAACTTCACAGGCGTGATGAGAGTCGAGCTTGGAAATGTTTGTAATGCCATTTGCCAGTAATGGTTAGAGCGCCACTTAGTGGAATGACTATAATCATGCATTGAACGAGATGAAATTTTAGCTACCGGTACTGGTTCTACGTATGAATTCCATCAATGTCAAATCAGATCGGACGTGCTGGGTGTAAGTGTTGGGCGTAGCTCGACGCGCCGGGGTGCGAGGGCCCTATAACGCTGCTTGCAGCTTTAATTCTAGATTACTATTGGAACGGACTGTTGTGTTCAAGGTCATTAATGTATTCTCATAACTGTGCTTTTTAACATAATAAGGAGATTTGACATAAATGATCAGACTATACGGAGACTGTTAAATAAATCAATAATCAGGTTATATATTAACTCTGAGCTCCAGGCCTGATTTATTACTGATTAGTAAAACAATTATTTAAGCATAGTTGCATAACCCGTTACTGTTTATTAGAACTGCCAGTTATTTCTTGGTATCGATAAACATTTATTTAGGCGTGTAGTAGTATAAAGAAGGGAGAAAGTAATCACAATTAACTGGGCGTTAAAAATTAGTGCCCCCCTTATTTCCTTGATTTTGACTGAAATTTAAATTTCTTCAATGACTAAATCATTAATTTGCTTTACTTAATACATTTTTATTCGCGTTATGTGTTTAATGCATAGTAATTTGTATTTTTAATAAGTTTCATGTGCTCAGTCGAGTCATTTTTGATTTGTGCGAACATATTTTTATGTAGTTTTATTGCTCCCATGTTTATTTTGTTCACATGTCATGTGTCACGTTAAAGGAGCACTTTTTAACCAGAGTGTAGCATCAAGTCAGCTAAACGTCTGGGATATTGATCTGGTCAATTAAGTAGCAATGAAGCTTGTTAATCAGTTTCAGCTGCTTTGGTGTTAATTAAATTAACAGCAGATACAACAGAGAAGTAACAATGAGACAATGCCCCAACCAGGAATGCATTTACAGTAGGAGGGCACTAGTAGTTTTTTCCCCTTCTCATATTTCCTGACTTCTTTTTCATTAGATTTGCATTTGCCTAGGGTCAGTGTCACCACTGCACCGTACAGAGGTGGCACAGGTAGTCCAATTCCTCCAGTTACTTTAGGAGAGCTGGACAGGGCCATAGGAGTCCTTAACTCATCTGCAGGACTGATATCTGCTCATTTATGCAAGGAGGAACAGGATGAGCACTACAAATTGACCTCCAGCAGGCCACTAGTGTGAATATCTCTGGACAAGCAATCAGAAATAGACTTTATGAAGGTTAGGATCCTTGAGTGGGCTGTGTTCACTCCCCGGCACTGTCGAGCCCAACTGGCGTCCTGTGCTTGTCACAGATGAGAGCAAGTTCACCCTGTGCACATGTGACATATGTGTAAGGGTCTGGAGAAGCCGCGGTGAACGTTATGATGCCTGTAACATTGTTTAGGGTCATCAGTAGATGTATCCCACAAGAATCTGACGTGTTTTTTACTTTTCTTTTGACAGCAGTGTATTTTAACACTTATATGTGAGCGTTTTAGGTTTCAACTGGCTTTTGTTACAAATGAAAAATTTTGGTTTCAGGATATGTTTTATGTATTAGGCCTACTAGGTGTCTTACAGACTAAGATGACTGTAGAAAGCCGATTCCATGCTTGATAGGCTTGATTTCCATCATGGTCACGGTGGAAATAAATAGTTAATGAACCCACGTTTTTTACTGAATTGTAAACGGCACGTTTATAAAAACTCAGCAAGATTAATTTCTAGCTGTTGCCCTTTATTCCTCTTGTTGCTTTCTTTTCCTCAGGGATCGTAGAAGTGTTGATGTGCCGGCACAAAGCCAAAAATGCTCTCGGCAATGTGTTTGTGTCACAGGTGAGCAGACTTCCACGTCTTTCTCTCTCTCCCACCTAAACACACACACACATACATATTAAACACATATGCAGCCACTGAGACATAATGACGTGTGTGTGGGGGTGTGCAGATGAAGGAGGTGGTTTCCACTCTGTACAATGACTCAGCGGTTCGTGTGGTTATCTTCAGGAGTTTAGTGCCAGGCGTTTTCTGTGCAGGTGAGTGATCTCCGGTGCCAGGAAAGTGTGATCAAAGTATGCAGTAATGATGTGTGACCATGTGCGTTATGATGTATGGTTAGGTGCCGATCTGAAGGAGAGAACTCTGATGAACAACTCCGAGTCCGATCTGTTTGTTCATGGCCTGCGCTCCCTCATGACTCAAATAGGTAAAAAAAAAAACAAACAAAAAAACATTAAGGTTGGGTGATTAGTCACTCTTTTTTTTTTTTTCTTCAAGCCAAATGTGTGTAACCGATTTGTAAACTTTGCTCACTTTGTTTCAATGACCTGGCAGCATTGTTGCCCACGCCAACCATCGCAGCGATGGATGGAGTTGCACTGGGAGGTGGATTGGAGTTAGCCTTGGCCTGTGACCTTCGCGCTGCTGGTGAGTGACCTCTGAACCTTCACCTGTCAACTCTGAATCGGATCCTTCACGCTGGAGTAGGATCTGCTTTCATTCTTCAGGTGTAATCAGGTTAGAAAGGGGTCATTTACAGTTGTCACCAATCCACTCATATCAGATCAGTGGTTGAGAATAGCAGAGAAAAGATTTCTGAAAAAATGTCAAAACACTGTATTTTAAAATTACCATTATATAGAGACTGATCACTATTTAATTTAAATGAATATATGTCATACTATACACACAATATTTACACAATTTAAGCTGCCACAGTTAATGAAAATATAATTTATTGAAAGAATAATTTCTAAAATGAAACAAAACCTTCTCAACTCTTTATAAGTTACTTGGGGGGAAAATTAAACTGTCTTAGCAGCTTTTAAACAGTTTTGAATGACTGTAAATGTGTTACATCCCCAAGGTCAAAAACATACTCCTGACACAATGGAGCTCTAGTGATCTGTTGTTGACCTTGGGGACTAATGAGGCCACATCTGCCCAGCTGTTCATGCATTTGAACTTCCATGTGATTGGTTATATTAGGCACAGCAGCTCAGTGATTGGTTGAGCACAGATGAGCTAGGTGAGCAGGTGTTTGCGTCAATTGCTCCGACAGAGACATCAGTCAGGTTTTACACTCTCTCCAGCTTAATGGCACTTGGACCTTCAACTGTCCTCCGTTTGTGTGTGTTTCAGCAAATTCAGCACAGATGGGTCTTATTGAGACGACACGGGGGCTGCTCCCAGGGGCGGGTAAGACGAACAGAGGTCACTGAAATGACCCTGGACTGCACTGACTGTGTATAAACAGAGATAAAGCAGCTGTGATAATTTGACCTTGAGGTGGTTTGTCCTGCAGGGGGCTGTCCGCGTCTGCCGCGGATGATTGGTGTCACTCTGGCCAAAGAGCTCATTTTCACAGGTAGCAATTTAGAAATATTGACGTGTTTTTTAGTGGCACTGAATGCTCATCAGTGAGCAAGGGTTTTGTGTATGACTGTTTCTCCTTGTCTGTTATCAGGCAGGCGTGTGGGAGGGCAGACAGCTCTGGAGATGGGGCTCATAAACAGAGTAGTAGAACAGAACCAGACAGGAGACGCTGCTTACAGAGAGGCACTCAGCCTGGCCAGGGAGATACTGCCCCAGGTTAGAGTACAAACACACTTTTTTCATGCCGCTACAGCTCAGATACTGCTGCATCTCTCCTCCTTCGGGCAGGGGAATCTGCTCCCTTACCTCTTTCTCCCATCCTTCCCCCTCCGCTGGATGTAGTGGAGGAGAAAGGAACAAAAGCAATGCATTTCTTTATTCCTTTCTTCCATCTTGTTTTCTTTTTCTCCTCTTCCCACCTTTCCTCTCACCATCTCCCTCTGCTTATCCTTCTCTCCAGGCCTCTGTCGTTGCATATATCTTTCACTCCACTTCAGATGCCCACAGTCAGCGGGGTTAGAGTGGCAGTCAAGTGGAGAAATGGACCACAAATAGCACCATACACTCACATTTCCTAACAGATTTATGCTCGACTTAACAAGGATTGATTGATTTACAGGATCTTGCACTGAATCAAAGTGAGGGAGCATAGAGGAAATAATAGAAGGTGTAGATCATGGGTGTAGATTATGCCATTTTTGTTTTCCCGGAATTTTTAAGACAAATATACGGCTGCTTACATGTGATTAAACTGTAAGGAGTTTCTTGGGTTAAATTGCTGTTGAAATGCATCGCCTAAATTGATTGACAGTTTAATATTTTTTGATTATTGATGATCTCTTTCCAATGTTAATTTTGTAATTTTTGAACAAAAAAATAAACAACAACATAAAGGGGCGTCAGTGGTAGAGTGAAATGCATAAAGTATCAGAGACAAAAATGTTAAGGAAGGTGAGCATTTTCGTGGCCATCATTGGCCTTTATATTGAAAAGGTCCTATATTTAAAGTAGAGCCAATCCAGGTGGTTTGGGCCCCTAGTTACCGTAGGATGGAAGGAGATAATACCATCAGCTTCTAACCCTTTTGTTTCCGCTCCTTAGGCTCCTATTGCGGTGCGGATGGCAAAAGAGGCGATGAACAGAGGCATGGAGGTACACTATGAATCCCAGGTCTTCTTCAGAGGCCTTTGCATCAGGGAATTTAATGCCTGTTCTCTTTTCCAGGTCGATATCAGTTCAGCAATGGCGATAGAGAGGATGTGTTACGCTCAAGTAAGTCTTCCACTTCTTGCTTACGGTTTCCAAAACACTCACTCGTAATTTGGCATAATTGTGGTTCAGGAATTTTCTTTTTGAGTTGTATTCTAAGGCAACCCAGCACATAGCTGATGCCCAGACTGTTATCACTTAAGTTCTAGTTGGATCCAGCTTTGACACTGAACTTCTGATGCTCGCTCCACTTAAATCATCATCTACTTGTCCTCTCTTTATAGGTCATCCCCACACGGGACCGACAGGAGGGTATGGCAGCCTTCATAGAGAAGAGAGCGCCGCGGTACACCGGGGAATAAACTCCTTTGAGCTACTGGATTTCTCTGTCGTACCGACATGTGAATGAAGAAGCACACTGCTCTCTGTAGCCCGATGTCAGATAAACAATTAACACACATTGATTGTCTGTGTGAATCCCAGCCGCTGCCAGTACATTAGTTTAGGCCATGCAAGTGTTCAATAGTTGCTGCTTGCTTTTGCAACACTAAGAATCAGACCGACAAGCACAGATTGTTTATACCGTAATTTTTTATATTTGCATTTTTTTTGGTAACAGGGTCATCTTTGGAATGAAACTAAATAAATAAATTTAAAAAAAAAAAGACAGCACATGGGTCATCTCCAGTTTTATGGCAATGTACATTCTTTATTTCTAAATTTCAATTCTGAGCAGCAACATGGCACAATCACAGCAGACATACAGTACCTTGACTTTCTGTATCTTCCAATTGAATTAAAATGCCTGCGGACAAAAAAAACAACTAAAAACTGGCCTTTTATGCAGGGCGATATTCAACTAAACTACACGACTTATCAGAAGTGAAAGGGGAAAATAATCAAAAGCTCTGTCATCTAAGACTATCCTCGTGGAAACGGATCACTATTATTCTGGGACACATGCATCATTAGCAAGCTCATCAACAACTGATTTACAGACTACAACAGGGCCACAATTCACTGAGCTGATGAGGTGAACATGCTTCGCTGACAGCTGCTTAAGTATCATTTTGGAGCCTAATGTTCTATATTCATCTATATTAACATACATCCAGTAATCTTTTCAAATCTCCTGACCTGTCACTGGCATTCCTGTCAAACACATTTGCCTCGAATTATTTAGAAAGTTTTATTCATGAAAGTGTTTGAGCAACTCATTAAAAAAAACACTTTGCATTTTGAGAATAAAGTTTGACCAGAAAAACACCTCCACCCTGGCAGCTAGTGCTCACTTTCCTACCTTTACTTTGTGGATTAAGGGAGTCGACATTATTCTCAAAATGCAAAAACAATTGTACTTCATTCTGCTTCACGCCCCCCCTACTCTTTTGTAGTTATGTGTTGACAGCATAGAAAATGACAAGTCCTGCAATAAGAGATGAACAACAAAGATGAGACCATTCTTAAAAGCTGTTACAGCAAGTCTCTAGACAGCAGAAGCATAACTGTTAAAATGACACCCTGCAGGATGCTGATATCACACGGCCGGTCACTTTTAGAACAGAGAAATGCCTTTAAACAATTTAAACGTTTCCACTCTATTGTTGTTTTTTCCCCTCTTGTTCAATCAAATTGAACAGAAAAAACAATGGGACATACAGTAGAATAATTTCCATGCAATCACTCCTAAACACTTACCACCCCCCATCCCCCCATCGGTATCCTTATATACAAATACATACACTCTTTGAGATGTAGACACTTGTACAAGCGCGTATATGCACACATGCTCACACTGAAGTGCTGTCTGTCTTTAAGACACTTGGATGCATAACAAAAACATACTTATATATAAATATATACACACGTTTCTCAAAGAGAAAACAGATGTGACTCACTGCAAATGTACACCTATCCTTACTATGCTGGCCACATCATTATTGCCATTTGTGTCCAGGAAAGTATATTTGGACGTAAACAGACACATGTGACTGTAGTACTCAGCTTACCATGTAAATTCTCCTCTTGAGCGTTCTGCACTGCTGGCTCCGCCACCAGGCGGGCTGATTTAGGACTCCCCAATGTTTGGAAAATAAAACTTTTTTTTTTTTAAAATGTAATCGAGTTTCTCAAAAAGATTGTTTCTCTATAATTTAGGTTATCGTGCTTGAACGGTTTGGAACGCCGGAACCGACTGAATACACCCTCGCCGAGCGTCCTGTCACATCAAATCAAAGGCATTAGCTGATAAAAGACTAAATGAAGAGTAGAGCAGCAGCAGTAGTGCAGACCAGAGGCGGGGGTTTCAGTGAACTGAGCACTGCCATAAACAAACAAGCAGGCATTCCTAAAACGAACAGCATAAGCATTCAGACAAACTCCAGCATGCTTGGGCTCAGGGCGATGGCATGCGTATATTTAATGAGCTAATCAACCAGTTCAGACGTCTATAGTACCCTGCAACAGATGAGGGTATCAGGGTTTTGGCCCTCAGCTGAGCTTTGGGGAATTATTCCCAAACTCAGATTTGCAAGTGTGCACTGACATGTTTTGGGTTAAAAAAAAACAAAAAAATAATCCTCTTGATGCCAAAAGCTGACTGAAAAAAGCCCAAATAGAAAATCATGATTTGATTTGAGCTCTAGTGACAGACAGTTTATCATAATTTGCTTTTTCTTATTCTTTGATAAGCACACAGAGAAATGCTTTTTTTTTTTTTAAGTGAGAAAAAAGCGAAACAATAAATAAGAATACTGTGTGCAAAGAACTGCAATGCCTCTGTCCTTAATTCAGTTTACATGTTGAGAGATTCTGGTAGGTCTGCGTGTGCGTGTGTGTGAGATATATTCTTTCACACACAACACACGAGACCGCCACCTCCCATCCACGGTGGGACCCAGCTTAATTTCCTCTTCGTCACCAGAGATCCTGATTTTCTGAAAGAGAACAAAACCATAATCAATCTTCAACCTCTGTGAGGCTAAAGCTAGCTGTTGTCCATGCCTTTACCTCTGTGAGGTTACTGCGGCGGTGGGCGGCGACTTGTGTGTGTGTGTAGTGGCTGGCCGGTGCGAGCTCTGTGGCGCTGTAGGCTCTCTAGTATGCTCCCGGCCAGCAGTTTGACATCTCTGTGGGTCTGTGGGTGTTTATGAACATGCTCCAGCTGCTGCAGACCACCCTCCTCCAACAACATGCTGCAATAGCGAGAAGCTGCACATACAGAAGTATCCATAAGGGGTTTGCGTAGGTGAAGCATCACATTAAACTCGAATGGTTTTATTTTTGCATGGATGTTGTCTCACCGTTCTTGCTGCAGACATGTTGCATGGCCCAGGCTGCCCACAGCTGGACACCAGGGGTGTGAAAACACTCCAGTAGGGGAAAGAAGGGGTTAAATGACCTAAAGAAGGACAGACAATGATAATTATTGTGGGACAGGATTAGAATGGGAAGCAGAGCTTTTAGCTATCACGCCCCTTAAGTGTGGAACCAGCTACTCACTTTGGGAGAGACTGGCACCATCTGTAATTAAGATCAAGCTTGAAACGCTCATTTTTGATGAACACTATGGTTAGGACTGGATCAGGTGACCCTGAACCATTCCTTTGTTATGCTAGGCTCTGGAGGCTGGGATGCACTGTGCACTTGTCCTTAGTCTTACATTGCCACAGGTTATAAATGGTGAAATTGTCATATATAACAGATAAATAAGGTGAAACTCAAAGTTTGTTAGCATCCTTTTTATAATACTCTGTTATTACGGATTAGAAGCTGTATCTCACCTGTAGGCCACCATTTCACACTCTGGTGGGGGCCACTTCATAATGACAGCATGCTGCCAGGACACACAAACGCATCACGCTCAAAACCAACATTTCCAATAACCGTATTTATGCACAAGAGTTCTCATTAAGCTTGCTTATTCCTACCAATTGCTCAAGCAGCGAGGACCGAAGACTGGGGCTGAGCGCCCAGGCCTCTTCTCCTCGTGACGTCAGATGTGCAAGGATGCCTGCAGCGAAGTAACTGACCTCCACTTCTGGGCTGTGCAGCAGACTGCTGATATGGTCCAGAAACCCCTGCACCATGAGCTCTCCATGCAGCTCCCCAACCTCTGCTATGTTGTTCTACAACGATCAAAAGGCGAGCAGGGGAAAAATGATTCCTTAATTTTGTTAATGCATTCTAGATTCAGTTTGGCTTCGGGGTAATAAAAGAGAAGTAAACTCACCAAAAGCCCGAGAACTTTCTGCTGAATAGAAGATTCATTGGGGAACGACTGCAGATAAAGAGAGGGGGAAGTAGGGATAAAAGCAACAGTGAGTCATCTTGCCCTGAAGCCATGCGTACTTATACTGAGGAACACATCATTAAGTGTGATGATGAATTCCTATAGAAATATGCTTAAATTTGTCCTGCAGTGTTGCAGTGTTGTTCACATAACTTCCATGTACCTCTAGAACTTTAATGAACAGGTCTAGCCCCTGGTTCTCGATAAAATGGCGGCAGGTTGTTGGCGATTCATCAGTGAGGTTCCAGAGTGCACTCAGTGTAAATTTGAGGGTGGCGTCCACCACGCCCTGAGTTGCCTTCTGACGCACGATGTGGAGCAGTTGCTGCAGAGCAGAGAGGATGCTTTTGTAATGAAAATCAGCCTTTTTTTCAATAAATGAGTAAAGGCAAATCAAACTAATTCAAGATAAAAAACAAAACAAAACCCAAACAAATGGAACAACAACAACAAAGAAAGAACAAGTCAAAACGTACTTTCACGATAAACAGCTCTGCCCCCAGCTGGGCCGTCTGCTCTGTGGATAACTGCAAAAAAGCAAATGTTGGAGCACTGAAAGAAAATACCCTACAGATGTACTTTCAATGCACGAATAACCGCATACGTGGTACCAATACAACACCAAATGTACCTTAGCAGCGAGAATGGAAATTATTGCCACAGCCATCCTCTGCATGTTTTGATCTTCATGGTTGCAAAGCCACTGCATGACCAGTTTAGCAGCTTCGAACCTTCAAACAGTAAAATTTTACCCTTACTGAAAATGTGTTACATCACAAACCGAGCATTACCAAATAACTTTGTTCACATTTTACCGTGTTTATAGTTAAATTCTTTGACAACTTTTAACAAAAATGAAAATTTTAAAATTAAAAAAAAGAAAAAAACCTAATAACAAAATGATCAACATATACACAACAAATGAGGCGTTTCCCACCTGTTGAATGGAACCTCCTGCAAAATGCGATCGCTGCACAGAGACAGCAGGCAGTTTTTCTGCAACTATAAAAAGAGAAAACAGCCATTATTGCAGAACCTAAAAGCTATCAGACTGCTGCTGCTCCCATGTTTTTATCGTCTTAACAGTTCTGTTTAGTCACAAAGGGCTGGTTTAATATTATATCTGACTTAGAGCCTGCGCAGGAAAATATAATGGAAAAATTAATATATAACAGTGCTCACTGATAAACTGCATTTTCAAGATCAAGATATATATATCATGGAAATATGATTATTTCTATGATTATATATTATAGTGTACATATTATTTATTAAAGTAATTTGCACCACTCTCTCACACAATCTCAGTCTTACCTTTTACTCTTCTTTAATAACGCCATTTTTATTCTCTTTTATATAAGTGCAACATTTCTTCTACTATCTCACACGACACTCACTATGCACCTCTGGCACTTTAAGTGTGGTGTTTATTTACTGTTGACTCATTTTTATTCTTTCTTATGCTTCTATGGATAAAGTATCCGTCCATCTATTTAAAAAACTGCCTATTCAGCATATGTCTAAAACACAGCCCAACCTCAACTGTACATCATCACAACACTGAACAGTGTTAGCACACAAAGCATGTTTTCCCCATATTTTGCAGACCAAGTCTGCATAATAATTTTGGAATAAAATGTGTATTGCTTTAACAAATCCTTTAAAAAGTACAATATCCAGCTGTGCATGTCACTTCCTATAATGGTTCATTGCTACTTGTGACCAGATTCCTGCATTTGTTTCCATTACAGGCTGTAAATCTTGTTCCTGGGGAACAAATGTTGCGCAGGGCACTATTTGCATGTTTTTTGTTTGTTTTTTAGCGAAAATAAAAAGGGAAACTACTTATTGTGGTTCCTCAAAACTTTCAAAATTTCCCATTGTCGCAACACTCACAGGTGTTACCAAACTACACAGCTAGAGCAGTGCTCTCCGAAGCTGGCAGCCTGCTCCCGCTACCCTCGAGCATGCTAGACTAAAACTGTGCTCACCTTCAGACTTGATTTGTTACTTTAGTTTAGCACATGTATCTTGCAACTTAGTTGACCAAGTTAAATTTATTTTTGATGTACGCAGGAGCAGGTTGTGAAAGTAAATGTAATAATGTACACTCTATAAACAGGCATCAGAAAGGAAACTTGAATCAGAATTGGCTATAAAATCTGTGTAGAGCAACGACAATCTTGATACTTTTAAAATGGAAAAACTTTGTTCCTTTTAAAAATATTTATAATCTATAATTATAACTTCCAATTTATCCTTATTAGCTAATATTATTTTTGTAAATTACTAGTTCATCCCTTTATGTTACGAGTTACAAAACTCACACATGTAAAAATTAAGAAATGTGTGAAAGGAAAATTGTGTCAGTGACTGCCATCATAACTTGCAAGAGCCATTTTCTGGGAAACTGTGACCTAATGGACAAAAAAAAGAAGAAGAAAAATGGAAAAGTTCCCTGTGCAGCTAAACCGTATCAGGCAATTGCAACCTGCGAAATAAAACCTCTGTTATAAACTAACGTTTTATTGGCAATGAGCAAAAGCAGCCAGGCGTAAAGCTACCTGCTGGTGGTTGGGGAAAGTCCTCATGGCTTCCAGTAGAAGCTGAGTGACGGTGCTTAGCAGTCGGACTGGCATCCCCGCTGCCAGGTCCTGCTTCGTCAGGTTGAACACACAAGCGCTCGCGGCTAGCTGGACATTTAGAGTGGACGGGTGATTCTTCATTCCCAAAACTACCAGCTATTGAAAAAAAAAAAGAGGAAGAAAAAAAATAGTGAAACAGGAAGTCGGGAATGATGAGTACCTAAAGATGATTTACAGTGGTAGTATAGTGCTTCATCACATGAGGAGGATATCTGTGGCTGACATGGTGCTGAGTAAGGTTATTATATGCACTACTCAAGTATGATATGATGCTATAATTTATTTAAAGATCAAGTAAAATAATAACGTAGGAGGTTCAATGATAATGTGTTTACCTTTAGAATGTCAGGCCTTGGTTTTTCCATGACATGAGTCAGGCTGAACAGATGAAAGAGAGCTTCTCTCACAAAACCTTCTCTCTCACTGTAGCGCCGCAGTGCCTCGCAGATCTGAGTCTCATTAGCTTCTCCAGTCACCTGATGGCACACAGAAGATACTTCAGCAAACCTGATGTTTTACACTTTTTTGTTTAGAACCTATTGATGATCATTCCACACTTACCTTCAGATTTCCTTCTCCGGATAGGAAGTCTGAAAAACCAGCATCTGTGGCCAGAAGTCCCACAAAGGTCATTCCTGGCCTCTCTTCGACAAAGGCTTTAACAGCTGCATCTGTCACCTGTGACATTCACAAATATAAGAAATTACTCAACTTTAAAATGTGTGCCTTATCTGCAGTTTAACCAAGAAACAGATACAAACATTAAAGCGGACGAACACACCTGTTTCCTCCCTGACACATCTAGGGAAACAAGGGCGGGCAGAATCCCCGGCTGTCCGAGCAGTTGACGAGCCACGTCAGAGGTAAACTGTTTATCATCGCTAATGTCCAGGTGCTGCACGTGCAAAGGTTTACACACAAACAGGCATGACTTGTGAAACCACAGAGTTTTCATAAAATTTCTTATATAATACTAGGCACAATATCAAACCACTAACCTGCAATACATTCAACTGGCCTATGACTCCCAGCAGCTGAGCAGTACTCATCTCCAGCCTTTTCAACTGATGCAGTGTCAGTGAGCGCAGCCGCTCCTTCAGGCCCAGCAGCGGGCTCAGGTTTGTGACTGAAGTATTAGAAAGATCGAGGCTCTCCAGCCGAGGCAGGGAACACACATCGAGTAGCCCAGAGTCGTAGAAGTCTACATTAGCTAGAGAGAGGGAACGCAAGCCCTGGAGGGCGCTGAATCGATACAAGATTGGTTCCTCCAGAGAGGACATAGTGAGACCTGTAAGGACAAGTCGCTGGAGGGACTCCTGCAGGGAGAAAGTTTAAATTGCTTTCATACTGCGGAAAGAAAGGGCAGTTATCCACAAAAAATTGACACACTCTCATATTACCTGACAATATTTATTAGTGGCCAGCCCCTGCAGGATATCAGGAATGGTTAGGTCTGCATTGACTCGGGCAGAGTCCAACTCCAGCAGTCTATGAGGACACAGGGCTTTCTGGAAGGCCTCTGCAGAGATCCGCGCTGTACGGATGCAGGCCCGTCTCAACCGCAAGTATTCACAGTTCCGAAACACACCCGCTGTGCTGTCGTTCAGCAGACCTATGGCAAAGTGAATTTACCTTATAGAATCAAGCACAACCTTACACAACACTTCGTTTTTTACCCAGGGCAAAGATTTAGTTTACTGGCCATCAGTTTAAAGTGGATTTCACATCAAATATTTCCCCCAAGTGCAAGTTAGGATGTTTCATCCTCATGAGTATCATGATGACCTTTGATGATCCAATGAATAATTTATGTGTTTAGAAAGAGCGCTAAGCTGCAACAATACTCTTGACTATTCGTAAACATTTTAAAGGTTTACCTTCAGTGGCCATTTTGGCCAGCAGCTGGTCTGCCAGCTCCTGCGGGAAGAGTACAGCCTCCCTGAAGCAGAGGGAGCCATCGGGGCGTTTCACGCAGAAACACTCCAGGTTTTGGCTCACATAGGTGAGGCACAGGTCTGTCAGAGCCGCTGGAGACGCCTCATCCTGAAAACCAAGAGGAGTAGTATTGATGTGGATGCACAGAGTACAATTTTCTACAACTGTCAAAGCACATAAATCACCTGAGACGTACCGTGTTTAGGAAACTGCAGGCCATGGCAAAGGCTTTAAAAGAAAATATATTTTTAGCTTATACAACCGAGACTTGTGATTACTTAACCAGCCTACTCGTCGTCTCGAACACCGCTCTCCGTTTCAGTTTACAGTGTTCACCTGTGTGATAGTCTGTAGAGCTGATGATCACTCTGAGAGAGGTACCAGGAGAAAGAGACGACGCACGAACACAACAGAGCTTAACGGACAGCCAGCTAGCTAGCTCACTTGTTGTCTCCGTGGTAGAAAATCACCCCGCGAGCATAAGCGTTGAAAGCCTACGGATGTGGCGGAATTCATGTCGACCAATTGCTGAAGCGAAAGAAAGACTGGACCTAGAAACCAGTTTGGCATATAGCTTTCACTGCGAGCAGTTGGATCTATTTTTAACTAGACCGACTAGACAGACAGTAAACAAAGGTCATACCACTGGAAGTACATTAACGAAGGGGGCTGGACTACGGAAGCCCGCAATGAAGGGTTACAAAACCAGGAAGTGATCAGCTGGAGAACAACGTGACCGCGTCTTTCTGCTTTTCAAAGGGAAACTATTATATCATTAAGCACACTTTGCTCATATAATGACTTCACATTTATCGGTAAGCATCCAGGTAGACTTTTGCTTTTTGGGAAAACCTTTTTCAACATCGCACATCAAAGTCAGTCATCAAGGTCAAGCAGCAGCGGCGGATGCTGTAAGGAGCTGAGCACATGTGGTTGTTGCAGAGGTAAAACTAGTTGAAGCAAAGCTGGGAAATGGCTGGACTCATAAACTTTGAAGACGAGAAGGAAGTGAAGCAGTTTTTGGATAATTTAGGCGTAGAGTACAGCTTCCAGTGCTACAAGGAGAAAGATCCTGAAGGTAAAGGTTTCTGAGCTGTTCACAGATCGGTGGTGCTGAAACACATGTTAGTTATCTAGTTCTGTTTTCCTCACTCTTTGCCCCCCGTTTCATGCTTTTAGGGTGCCAAAGGCTCGCTGACTACTTGGAAGGGGTCAAGAAGAACTACGATTCTGCAGCACAAGTGCTCAAACATAACTGTGAGACGCATGGGCATGGAGAGAGCTGCTATAAACTCGGTGCTTACCATGTCACCGGCAAAGGTGGATATTTAACCTCCTTATTTACCTTTGTTGAATTGTTAAATACTAAACACTGTAGTGAAGGCTTTGAGTTTCTGTTAGACTTTTATATCTACCCTAGTACATTTCAGTGTGAAATAGAAATATTGTTGTTGACAAGCTTTTATTTACATTAAGATTTTATAAGAAATTCTCATGAAAGTCCAACCACTAAGCTGAGCTGAGTACAACTGTAAATGCTTAAAAAGTTTCAACGATAAGTTTCCGAATTGGTGACATTTTAAGTAACTGTGGACATATAGTGCACATATCATCACCAGTCTTGATCCTTTGATACATTTTGCAGCTTGTTACTAGCATGAATGACCTCTAAGTTCAGTAATGTCTTTACAAAATTCTCAGTCCCCTAATCTTTTTTGTTTCCTCCACCAGGTGGAGTCACCCAGTGTCTGAAATCAGCCTACTCTTGTTTTCTGCACTCCTGCAACTCTGGAGGAAAGAAGTCTGTAGACGCTTGCCATAATGTTGGTCTTTTAGCCCATGATGGACAAGCTATGGAAGGAGGACCTGACCTGAAAGCAGCTCAGCAGTACTATGAGAAGGCGTGCGCAGGTGGATTCGCTCCTTCCTGCTTTAACCTCAGTGCTTTGTTCATTCAGGGCAATTCCAAAGGGCTCGCGCCAGATATGGCTCTCGCTCTAAAATTTGCTAACAGGGCTTGTGAGCTGGGACACGTGTGGGGCTGCGCCAATGCAAGTCGCATGTACAAACTTGGGGATGGTACAGAGAAGGATGAAAAGAAAGCAGAGGAGCTGAAAAATCGAGCGAGGGAGCTGCATGGTTTAGAAAAGGAAAGGCAGCTTAAATTTGGGGAGTAGCACACTTTATTGAATTAACATTGTTTTGGTATAGATTATTTGTTAGATAGTTTGTTTTAATAAACCCACCTCGTTCACAGGGTTCAAAGATTGAAGATTTTTTATATTATTTTTAAAAACATAATTGAGTGGATCATTTTACAGCCCGTAAATGATGCATCTGTACATTCAAAACATTTGCTTAAAAAATAAAAATGGTACATTCATCTCATTTCTGTGCAAGTGTTGATTTTTTCCCCCCATGTTTCTTTGATTTGTGGTGTATATGTGGTGTATGACTACACATGAGCCTATAAAGTTAGAGAGACGTTTAAAACAAATATCCTCATGTTATGTTATTAATACTATTTCAATTAGTTGTGTTTTTCCTCCAAAGTCAAATTTTTCAGTTAGTTTTAGTGTTGCTTTGAAGCTTTTATAAGTGAGAGATGTTAAACATGTGGCCTGGGCCAAAGCTGCCCCACCAAAGGCTCTAATTCAGCCTGCTATTGTAAAGTGTGAAAACTGCTGAGAAGTCTTTACTAACTCCAGTTGTATCACATAAAATGCACCATTCCCACTGTGGGAATACAAACACTACTACTCGGGTGTAAATTTCCCACCTGTGGGACTAATAAAGGTTATTTTATCTTAAATATAGTCTTTTCAACAAATTTGAAAAGCACAATGGTGTCTTGTCCACTAGAGGGAGTCAGAGGAGAACCCATTAACTTTTAGCCCTTTTTAAACCAAACAGAGCTTCAAACAGTAGTCCGCACTACAATAGAGGGCGGGCTGTGCGAATCCCGTCTGCCAAGCCTTTAACTGGCAGTACATTGACAACCTGCGGATGAAATAAACAGTAGCAAAAGGTCTCCGTACATTAAAAGCTACTGCAGAGGATAAAGGGCAAATCGGCCCGCTGTGCACCCGGAAAGCTCCGCCCGTCAGCGGCGTCTCCTCTCCTCCTCAGCCCTCATTCAAAACAGAACACAGCTGTTGCGAGGCGCATCGTCGTGTCTGGGAGTGTTAGCCTAACAAAAACGGTTAGCAGCCTGTTTTCCGCTGATGTGCCCGCTGGAATACAAGAAGAAGGAAGAGCAAAACGGCGCACTTCGGTGAGTTGCAGTTACAGAACACGACGGGACAAAGTTTGCCATCGTTAGCGACACAATTGTAAAGAAATCCGTCCATCCGTCGAGTTAGCTAGCTAACGTAGCGTCAAGCTTGACGAGCGGTTTGGGTGTGTTTGTTTTAAAATGCAGGATGCTTATCAAAGTAAATCGGCATCCATCGAGAGGAGCGGAGATACTGGAGCAAAGCGCGAGTGAGGCTGGTCGTCTTTTTTTGTAACGCAGCCTCTCTGTAGCAGGGCGCAGTATTGTATTTTAGCTATTATTTTCCTTTCTCATCCACCCACGTGAATGTAAAGGTTGACCCACTGCACACATAAATACACACATCAAGAAGCAGTACCAAGGAGTTTGATGTGAGGCTAACAATAGATCAACGTGTAAGCTAGTTGACAGTAAATGCACCATGCTAATTCATATGGAAACCTTTGAGAAGAGTGGGGAGAGCTAGGTGGTTAGCGATTAGTGTTTCTGACTTTGTGTGTCGGGGGCAGGGAGTTTATGTCGACCCGTTTGTGCTGCTAAACCAGCACAGCTTACTTAGCAGCCATGGGCCACTGCAGGCTCTCTGCTCGGGATGGCTCATTGGCAGTGAACCCCCTGCAAAGCACCCCTCTGGGGAGTGCTTTGGGTGTGGTGTGGGTTCACCCACGAACAATACGATGCACAAGCAACGTCTATCTTGTCTTCTCTAAAGCATGTCTTAGTTTAAGAATAACCACAAAAGAAGAACAGGGGCAACCAGAGGTTCTCGACCTCACTGATAGGAAACTTTGGAAGTCCAGTTTGTAGGAGGTTTAAAATCAAGCAGTTGCATGTTATCTTCCACACTGAAACGCAGCAAGCTGCTTTGCATGTTCCAAGTAACCGTCTAGCTCCGTTAATGTAAAGTGGTTGTGGATCAAAGCTGTTTGTGTGGCAGTGATAGGCTTCAGCTATAATACGCCAAAGTCTAGTGTGTAGATTAAGCTCACAGCAAGCTTGATTTTTATATTTCAGTGGGTTTTTTTTTTTCATTTGAGAGAGCGGGAATATAAGGACAGAAACCACACACGACTCACTATTAAACAAAGCCTCCCTCTGCTCAGTCCTCCTGTGCAGCACAGTCTTTGTGAACGTCCTCTGTGACCCTTTGCTGTTGCTCTCTTCTCTCGCCCTGTTTTAAAGTACTCCAAGGAATGTTCCATATGATATTTGGTGTGGCTTTGTGAGGCTGCTGTTCCCAACACTTAACATATGACCCAGAGGTTACTGGTTCACACACATGACTAGCATGCCTTTACAGCGCCGCAGTCTTGCATTATGGAGGAAATGACTGACAGTCCTGTTTGCCTTAGCCCTTCGTAACAGTTAAATATATGCAGAATGTTCTTATCCATTAAGTAGTATGACTGTAGCACTCATGGCGATTCTAAGAGCATAGTCATTGAAAGCTGACAGTTAAAGTTGAGCCTAAAGCAAGAGAAAACTTTGGCATTTGGAAAACTATTTCCTTCCAAATGCCGGACATGCTAAAACCTCCAAATGTCAAAGGAAGAAACTGCTTGGAATTCCTTTTGGTTTTTGACTTCATTTTAATTCAAAGTAAAGAAAAGGGGAAGCATCGAGAGCAGTGAAAGTTTAGTCTTCAAGACAGAAGTCTGTGTGTTTAAAGGGTGCATCTGAATCATTTAGTCAGCTCTACTTAAATGTCGGGCTTAGTAGGACTGTGTTTGTCTTGACTGCCATCGGGCTATAAGTAACAGGGATTTTCAAGGCTCAAACCAGCCCTTTTGGAGTGGGGGTGGGGGGCAGCTGGCTATGTGTGTGAGCATGATTTTGTATGCAAAAAGTCTGTTACCTTACCTAACTAATAAATTATTATTATTATTATAGTCCTGGTGATTTTCACTTTAGCTGAAGGGTAAATTCTCTATGTTGGGGCCACATTGTCTTTTTTTTCTTCTTCTTCTTTTTAAATATGCAGTAACAAAACAGAGATGACATTCACTGATGACAGTGGCTCGTGTTCTTCTTTTGTTTGTGACTGGGGTCCAGTTTAATAAATTCGAATGAATGGATCCGAGATAATGTAATCAAGGCCTGACAGTTATTTATTTAATTTTGTAACAAAGACACATTTTCCTTGGCACAAGGAGTCAGAATAAATCATTACAAAAACAATGCAAACTAGCAAAATCGGTATCTGCACAGCCTAACGGCTGAAACGTTTTAATCATTGGTGTCAGGCCAGAATTTCACAATCAGTGCATCCCTAGGGCTTAGGAATGTAATCCAATAAAATACAGTTGCTCCACTATTCTACCTTAGATGGAGCTTTGCACTGGTCCAGTGGAACGCAACTCCCATCTGCAACCTTATTTAAAAATGCTCTATTTAATTATTATTGTGAGTAGTGGTTAATCTGATTCTTTGTGTGCCTTCCTGTCTGTATACAAAAAAATATTATGTTGCTTTCAGTTATATATTCCACTTAATCTTATGTATTAGCAAGCTGTAAGTCAACAGCTTAAACAAGTACCTTTAAAGTCTGAGGGAGAAAATGAGGATATACTTTGAACATCTATCATCACCTATACTTCCATTTCCAGTCACTGATATTCAGCAAATCTCTGTAATGTAATTTGAGCCCGAGCTATTTTTTTAGAAACTGTCCCTTGGTAACTCTACATGCCACCTCCACCGTCTGGGCCAGGCTAATCCCAGAATTGCTTCATCTACGTGGGCCCATCTGTTCAGCACTGCAGTGTAACTGCTCCGTCCAAGGCTCGCAAATGTGATTAGTCGGAGATTACATCTGTGTGAGTGAAATAAAACTCCCCTCAGAATCGGAGCCGTGTGTTTACAGGAGAAAGGGATAAGCATTGTAGAGCTTTTTGCGTCATCAAGTGTAACCCCTGCTCTTTCTCAGATTGTGTGTCTCTGCCCTACATTGCGTCACAACGGCTGCTGTTTATGTGTAACGTTCCTAGATGAAGCCTGCACGTTTCTGTGTAAGAAAATGTAAAGTGCAGCTTTCCGAGCGAATAAGCAGTCAGCTTGAGGGCTCCTTCTACATATTCTAGGAGCGTTTCAGTCTGCATCTCTCTTTTTCTCTCTCTGACCTCCAACCAGTGCCGTTGCTCAGTTGCCAGGGTAACTTTATGCGTGTGTCTGGCACATCCATTCAGCGCAGATGGAACTGCGAAGTCACATGTCGTCACACTCTTCCTCTGATGCCTCCCCAGCCTTGGCACCGTCACTGCAAATACAAATTTGGTTATGTGCGTGTTCATTTTCTTCATTGTATACCGACACCACAAAGCCACCAAGGCTCTGTGTTACTACTGGGAGTTATATAACAGGTCATTGTGCTTGACAAGTTGTTTTGGAACACTGATAATAATAATAATAATAATATTGTGTTTTGATAAACTTTTTTTTTTATGCACGATGAGTTTCAAATGTTACTGGCAGTTAGTTGATGAAGTGGGTGTTGTAGATATGAGCTTGGCTAGAGCCTGACTAGTTGCCTGCGAACATGTCGGCGTGAGAAGATGAGAGACGAGGATAACGCACGCAGAAATCTCAGAGGCAGGCGCTGTGTTTCACTGCGTAGGATTGAGCACCGTGCCTTTATTTTTTTTCTCCTTTTGCTGCATACCGAACAAAATTTGAGGAAGTCGTGTAAAAGTGTCTCTTATTGTTATGAGTGTGTTTGCCATGTGGTTCCTGCTCTGTTGTAATCACAGCTCTTGTTTAGGAGAAGTAGAGGCCACTGGAGGGCCGCTGGACACAGGCAGTATTGAAAACGGAAACTGGCTGCTGGTTGTATCTGTCACACACACACACACACACACACACACACACACACACACACACCCTGCTAAACACATGGTACAATAGGCTGAGCAGCTGCTGGAGGCCTTGAGATTTAACCGTTCATGGGAGTGGCTCACACATGAAAGACTAGGCTGGTGTCCACCCCTCTCTCTCAGCACTACTAGTGCCTTGCTTCTTAGTTGTGTAACTTTGCTCGCTTTCTCTTTCACTATGCTTTCACGTTTTGAGTGGACCCGACGCTATTTTTGTTCTGCCTCGTCAGCCCGTATTTCATTCTTCCAGTTATCAGGCAGCAAGACTTGCAGTACTTCGTATGTTGTTGCTTTCATTTATCGACCCCCACCACCTCCACTTCCTGCTTCCTTATGTCTTCTTCTAAATATGAAGCTCGTAAACAGCCTATCACTTATCATCCATTGTTGTTGAGTGTGACTCACGTTATCGATTTTGATTTTACCAGCCTCTCGTAGCGATAACTGTATCAGAGTATATCCTATAAAGATTTATTTATTTGTTTGTTTGTTTTTTTTAAACTGAACATAGGGCATAAGTGGGCACTTGGTAATTTAGAAATCCCATAGCTTGTCCACTGGAGTACACTCTGACTGTTGCTTACAGTGTGCCTCCTTACATTGCTAGAAATTGAATAAACAATGAGCTCATCCATTTTCCTTCTATGAATAAATGTTATGCTATGAAGATAAGATTTAACAGGCCACAAAAAGTTTAAACTAGCTCTACTACTCATCAGCTGGAGTCTTACCGACAGTGCTGCCACGTACTAACATTTTTAATCTGTTACTTGACTATAATGCTTATAAATTCTTAAGTAATCTGGGATAAATTGTCAAAGACAAATGTCATTTTAAACTTTGGCCCTTTAGGAAATCAGCTAATCATTTCTTTTCCCTTTGTTAGTCTTTTACAGTAAAGTAAATTTTCACCAGAGTGCTGAGACTCGCCTGTTGTGATTGCTGTGTCACTGCAGCTTGCATTCGGTGTTGAATGTGGTAACCAGATAATAGTCTTATTTGTTTGTGCCTTCTTGCACTGTTTGGATATCTGAGGCTACATCCAAACGTACATAGTTTTTTTTTTTGTAAATGTAGAAAAATATCCCCATTCACATTAAAACGCAAAACAGTTCAATTCAGTTTTATTTATATAGCACCAAATCACAAAAGTTGCCTCAAGGCTCTTTGTATTGTAAGGTAGACCCTACAATAATACATACAGAGAAAAACCAAACAATCAATTGTCCCACTATAAGCAAGCACGCTGGCGACAGTGGGAAGGAAAAACTCCCTTTTAACGGGAAGAAACCTCCGGCAGAACCAGGCTCAGGGAGGGGCGGGGCCATCTGCTGCGACCGGTTGGGGTGAGAGAAGGAAAACAGGATAAAGACATGCTGTGGAAGAGAGAGAGATTTAATAAAAGGTACGATTCAATGCAGAGAGGTCTATTAACCCATAGTGAGTGAGGAAAGGTGACCGGAGGGGAGAAACTCGATCCTTCATGGGAATCTCCCGGAAACCTACGCCTATTGCAGCATAACTAAGGAAGGATTCAGGGTCACCTGGTTCAGCACTAACAATGCTTTAGCAAAAAGGAAAGTTTTAAGCCTAATCTTAAAAGTAGAGATAGTGTCTGTCTCCCAAATCCAAACTGGAAGCTGGTTCCATAAAAGAGG
>VUQR01031219.1:0-17254 GCA_015108515.1 Hemichromis elongatus | reverse complement strand
CTAATTCACTGTTTCTTTAGGGCAGGAATAGCTCAGTAGGTAGAGTGGTTGCCCCACGATCGGAAGATCGGGGGTTTGAATCCACTGAACGGTTAACCTGAGGTACCCCTGAGCAAGGTACTGTCCCTACACACTGCTCCCCGGTGCACCTGCTTAGTGGCTGGGCTGCCCCTGCCCCACTGCTTCACTGAGTGAATGGGTCAAATGCAGAAAAAACAAAAGTAATTTCCCCACGGTGATCAATATAGTATACGTTATTATTATTATCATTGTTATATGGGGAACTACTGCCGCCTACAGGTCTGGCATGTCAATGAATGTGCTTAACAATGCCCTCATGTGGTTACGTGTGGACAGAGTTTTTTTTTAAAAACGAGGTGGTGTGGACGCAAGTTTTTTCAGGGGCGGATATTTGTTTTTGCCTAAGATGTAATGTATAGAATTTTTCATTAACAAGTGAAAACTGAATCATAATGTGGAGGAGAGAAAAACTGACAAATGAACTACTAATGATCGTAATACAGCCTTTTTTTAATGACTATCATGCAGCTGAGCAATCACATACTGTTGCCTTGACATTCGTAAACCTAAGACTGCCGTGGCCAATTAGGAATCAGAAAGTCTGCGGCGCACCCAAACCTTTGATCAAAACTCTGTTTATCAGATGAGCAGAAGATGAAGTAGTTCCCTCTTTACGTTTTCACTGATACATTTTGATCTCATGACTGTTTTTGAGGTCGATTCTCCTGAACATCATTACATCTGGCACCAGCTCTTTCCTAATATTGACAAGAGATATAAGAAGGTTTTCAGGCTTAGTAATATTGTGTTGCACGGTGGTGCAGTGGTTAGCTCACAGCTATCGGTGCCTTTTTGTGTGGAGTTTGTATTTTACCCCTGTGCCTTCTAAGGTCCTCCCCAGGTACTCCGGGTTCCTCCCACAGTTACAGGCATGTGTCAGGTTATTAACTGGCTGTACAGGTAGGTGTAAGCATGAATGGTTATTTGTCTCTATGTGTTACCCCTGTGATTGGCTAGCAACCTATCCTGGGTGTACCCTGTCACTCTCCAAATGACAGCTGTGATAGGCTCCAACCACACTGACCTTGAACCAGGTAAGTGGAAGCAAATCAATGGATGGCTGGAAAACACATCAAAAAATGAGGATAACTGTCATTTCAAAATATCAGAACTTTATTTTAAACCCTACATAACAAAATTAAAACATATTTACTTCTTGTAAAAGACTTCATGGCCCATCTGAAGTGTCTTTATAGCCCACCAAGGGACTGAGCACCACACTTTGAGAATCACTGCTGTAGAGTAATGGCTGTATGTTATTTAAGGAGTTATTTGGAAGCCTGACTGGCTGCACAATCATTAATCAGCGAAACATCTGTCATTGTTGTATGATGAAATACAGGAGACATTATTAAGTGCTGTCAGTCCAACAGCAAAGCTACTTTCAATACTGTTATATGCAATTTTTTTCAGTTCCTATTGGAAACTGCAGGATTCGAGTAGGTAGCATCTAAATATTCCACTAGATAAACAGTTTGTGAGTGAATCCAGCCTCTCGATGATTTGGAGCTCTGCGGTGGGGAAAACAGATGCAATAAAGCGAGGTGAAGAGAAAAGTCAGAAAGGTTTTGAACAAAGTGCCAGAGGTGGGATCTCACAACTGGATTTACTCAGTCAACTTGCTTTATTACTGCAGAGCAGAGTCACAGGGATATTTTGTGTGTAAACAAGTAGCCAAAAAAAAAAAAAAAAAAAACCACAACCCCCCCCCCCCCCCCCAATAAATAAATAAATAAACCAAGCAGCAGGAGCACACGTAGTATAGAGACATACATCTAAAAAAATCACACAAAAAACTCTAGCACAATGTGACGTGCATGCACAGGCACAATAACACACAGCCCTGCACTAACGCTCAGCTGTCTTAAAAGCAGTGTGGGTTTAATAGGAAGCTATCTAGTCTCTATTGAGTTGTGCGCTCGCCTGCAGTACGCTGAACAGAACTCACACAGAGGGCCCAAGAGTTCCTCTCTTTGTGAATTTGAAAGGAAGACGAGAGGCAGAGGAAGCGGGGCAGACATGAAAACAACCATGTGAAGCTGGTTCATCAGTGCTAAAGTACAAACTCACTGAGGTTTGGATCATGAAAAAACGAGCTTTTTATGTGTGCGCGCTCAAGTCAACAATCTTGTTTTTGCATCTTGCGCATGAAACAAGGGATGTGTTTCTGTATGATCACGATCTAAATATTTACTGGCATCAAATCTTAAAGTGTGTTGCTGTCACTGAGGAGTGACGCACAGCCTACTGTTGTTAGGTTTAGGCAGCAAATGTGTTAGGCTAGGCTTCTCAGTGCTAATCATGTTGACCAAATTTGTTGAGTTTGGTTGAGTTACAGGGCGGCAGGTTTGGTCACAGCACAACCTGAACCACCACAACTCTATAAATTCTCTAGAGTTTATAGAGAATGATCTGAAAAAGATCGAATATACAGTGAGCGGCAGTTCTCTGGGCAAAAATAGAGATAACCAACATTAACTGGAAGAACCAGTTGTTGTCACCTCCACCAAGACGATTGTGTTTCTGGTAGTGTTTGGATGTGTGCGTCACTCTTTCAGTATAAAGGAAGGGTAGGTAGGTGGGCAGTTAGTTAGGTAGGTACAGTAGGTCTGTCTGCCATTATAGTTTGCATCCATATATTATGTCACATTTGGCCTCTGACCTCACTTTTACTTTTCACATTTGCCTTTTTTTCAAGTTGACCCCAAGATGTGGTATATCTTTAAATTAAGAATTGACAAGAGAAAGACAACAGGCTGCCTATTTAGTAAGAACTATACTGTAGTATAATAATATTTAACAAGTTATTCATGTTCATTTATTTACAAATCATTACCTATTATCTAGGGATGCACCAATACCGATGATGGTATCGGGACCGACACCGTAAAATGTGTGTGTACTCATACTTTAACCGATACCATGAACCGATACCAACTTATTTAATGAGTCACAGGGTGGCTTGTCATTTCTGTTGTAATTCTTTAGATTGGCTACTAGGGGGACATGCCGGGGAAAATAAACTGGAGGCTGCTGTAGCTACGCTATACAAAATGTCAGCAGTGT
Source organism: Hemichromis elongatus (assembly GCA_015108515.1). Taxonomy (NCBI): domain Eukaryota; kingdom Metazoa; phylum Chordata; class Actinopteri; order Cichliformes; family Cichlidae; genus Hemichromis; species Hemichromis elongatus. The sequence goes on along the minus strand of VUQR01031219.1, from coordinate 14,107 downwards.
GGACTTACTTCATAATATGTGAAGATGACAGAAGCAGAATTTAACCAAGGTGCTTATTTTTCGTTTGAAATTGTATTTTTGTGGTCATTTTTATAATTTTTTTTTTTTTAACAGCAGACAATAAAATAAAACCTGTCCTCCAATTCATTGCATTTGTGAGTGGGTGGGATTGGTATTAGATCCAAGTATTAGTATCTTTTCGTTGCATCCCTACTATTATCCACTACCTACTACATTGTGTAATCAAAGTCTCATATATTACTTTTATCTGATTTTTACTGCACTACAAACTTCTTGTATCTATGTCTCAAAACAACAAAGAAGACAAGCTGAATACATTAAAAATACTAGACAATTCCCTTAAAGTAAACACTGCCCAGAGTTAGAATTACTTTGAATTAGGTCCGGTACAGTGAGCTGCTGTTAGGGTTGAAACACAGGCGTAACCACAGATTATTTTCATTGTCTTATTTCTTGTCTTCCCACCAGAATATTAAGAGATTTGTCAGCAGATATGGATGTAATATTGATAGATGATCTCTCAGGTAGAACCACATATGAATATTCAGGCACTAAAATTGCTGGATACACACAAATACACAACTGGGGTAAGTTTCCATCATCCTGCCTGAAATAAAGAGTGTGAAAAGCAGGGAAAAAGACACGGTGGGGAAGGGAAGATGGATAGAGGTGCTTAAGAAAATGATGCATCATCACACTTTCACACTGTTCCCTGTCTCTTGAGGGTGTGGAAGAGTGAGTTTTGGTATGTGTGCATGTGTGTGAGCGTGTTGTCAGTAACTTCTTGCATGCTTTTAAATGTGCATGGAGATGTGCGGATGTGTAGGAGAATGGTTATGTAGTACTGTGTGTGTATGTGTGTGTTCGTGCACACATAAAAATGCTGACACCATGTTCAAGTATTGGAGGAGGTCATCATTACTCGTCCCAGCCATCAGTGAGAGAGCCAATTTCCATATAAAAGAGCACTCTGCTCCTCTTTTCCTCCCTTTTCTTCCCTTTCCTTTTCCTCTCCACCTCAGTCCTCCTCTATCTCCCTCCACTTCATCTTTCTGATTTCTCTTGTTTCCTTACTGTCCTTAGGTCTCTCTTTTCCCCCAAAGGATTCATTTTAATGCTTTCATGCATGCTCTTTGTGTGCCATACAAGATATTTTTTGTTCTCAAGTGCATAGAGAGCTCTTACTTGTTTTACCAGAGTGCAAGACTTTTTCACAAACTGTTGGAAGCAAAGAAAAAAGTAGAAAAACAAGGTCAAAATGCAAAACACACCAGTGACTGGAATGATTTTTCCTTGCTCAATGATCCATGATATGAGTTTCATTTATTGCCCCAAATTATCAGTGTTGAGCAAAGTATATGATTTTGGACTGTACCAGAAGAAAATGATCTACAAAAAAAGATGATATGTTTGGTCATGCCTCCAAAATGATAGTTTCACTGAAAGACAGATTTACCATAACCAGGGTACTGCAACCAAAAGCTAATATTCAAGAAAGAAAATTATGAATACTTACAACCAACCAATGGGAATGCAGCAAAACCTGACTCAGTCACTGCATGGCATGACGTTTGCACCACAAAAAAAATTAAATCTATGATTCCAACATATAAATCTAATTGGGCTGTCGTAGCAGAAGCCTTGTTTGTGTGATTTGTTCTGCAGCTGTTATAAGGAGCTCGCCAAAGTGATGTAGTTGGGGATTAAAAGGAATTCAACATAAAACTTTCTGTTATACACAAGTTTATTAGCTCAATGACCAACAAAATATGTTTATTTATTTACTCTCAGATCTAGTAGATCCCGGATGGTATCAAAAAGAGAGAAGTTAGTCAGAACTGAGGGGACTGCACTTTCAGAAGGCAACATTCAAGACGTAGAGGACAGCTACAAGTACCTGGGAATTTCAACAGGCAAATGGGAAACATGAAGAGGCTGCTAGGAAAGCTGCAACCACCAAGTACCTGCAGAGGGTCAGGCAAGTTCTGAAGAGTCAGCTGAATGGAAAGAACAAGATCCGGGCTATCAACACCTACGCCCTGCCCGCGATCAGGTACTCTGCTGGGATAATAAGCTGGGCAAAGGAGGAGATAGAAGTCAATGATTTCATGACGGGGTAGCTGCTAACAATGCATGGAGGGTTTCACCTCAAGTCCAGCACCCTGAGATTGTACACTAATGAGTGAATGTCAGTACCACAGTCCAGGATGAGACAACGACCATCCGTACATCAGGAAGATAGCTACAACCGACCACGTGCTAAATGAATACCTTAGACAGAAGAAGCCCAATAATGAGGAGCAAGAGGAGGAACCATTATGGAAGGACAGCCCGCTGTAAGGTATGTACCAGTGGAAGATAGAGGAGGTGGGTGACATCCCGAAATCCTACCAGTGGCTGGAAAAGGCTCGACTGAAAGACAGCACAGAGGTACTAATCATGGTAGCACAGAAACAAACTTTTAAGTACAAAATACATAGAGTACATACATAGAGAATACAAAGGTCTACCACACCAAGCAAGACCACAGGTGCAGGCTGTGTAAAGATTCTCCTGAGACAATTCAGGACATAGTAGAAGGCTGCAAGATTCTAGCAGGCAGGACATACATGGAACACCATGACCAAGTCGCAAAGTATATAGGAACATATGTGCCAAGTATGGCCCGGAAGTCCCAAGGTGGGATGCCCCCTAGGGTGGTCGAGAATGACCGAGCTAAGATCCCGCAAGACTTCTAAATACAGACAGGTAAATTGGTGATGGCTAACCAACCAGACATAGTAGTGGTGGACAAGCAGAGGGAGTTAACCATAGTGATAGACCTAGTGATACCAAATGACAGCAACATCAGGAAGAAGCAACACGAGAAGCTGGAAAAGTACCAAGGGCTCATAGAAGAGCTTGAAAAATGTGGAGGGTGAAGGTAACAGTGGCCCCAGTGGTAATCTGAGCACTCGGGGCAGAGATCTCTGTCCAGAAGAGCGCAGTCCTAGGAACACCTAAGATACTACGCAGGACCCTCAAGCCCCCAGGGGCTGGTAGAGGACCCGAACTTGAAGGATAGACCGCCCACAGGAGGTCAGATTTGATCCAAACACAACAGGAAAGTTAAGTTCATGCTAGTAGATGATAACTGTTAACTGATAACTGCATTTTATAAATGTAAAAAATACAAAAAAATCATCTGACTGCAATAACTCCTGCACTTATGGTGTTACACTAACTGTACAGTCAATAACAGCTATTTAAAAAAAATAACATATAGCTTTTGCGTCAATAATGTTGTCATTCATATTCTAACTAAGTGAATCTATGGCCACCTCCACAAACGTATTTAGACTTATTTATTTTATGCCTTTAATGACAAAAAGATAAAATAAATTATATCTGTCTTGTGGTTACAGCTGGCCATTGTCTCTGGAAGCAAGCTTAATGCTGCTTACCTCAGATCATGGGTGCTGGAGTTGGGCAAGCTCTGAATCCAGCAGGTTTTTTGGTTCTTTGTGCATGCCCATTATGGATGAACCTCTGGTCTTCAAGGAAGACTGATGGGAGACAGCCATGCTAGATATGCTTTTACTGCTCTCAGATTAGTTACTATCTGTCATATATTTTATTTCAGAACATGATTAATCGACTAAATTTGTCATTACTCAATGTCTAGTGCTGCGGCATAAGTGTGAGTGTGAAATTAAAGGTCTGCACTGTAAGAAACATATTTCTAACATAATAATCTTATAAAGCTTTTAATGGAATGAAATTACACCAGTTCTCATTCTGCAGAATAAAAGACCCCAATTTCATGTCTAGAGTTACTCTAATACTTTTGCTCCCTCTGAGGATTGAGTGAAAATGACAAATTAATCTTGTGTGTTTAAAGTTGAAAAACTAAAACTATTCAGTAAAAATCATCCAAAAAAGTTCTTTTTTTGGACTCTACAAATTTTTCTCTTTATACCATCTTTCTTTTTTGTCCTGTTCGTCATATCACCAGACTGAGCAGACTACTCAAGGCATCCCACATCCTCTATCTCCTCATGGGGGATCCCGAAGGAATCCAAGCCTGGCATACACTGTAATCCCTGCAGCATGTCTGCCCTAGGGTCGTTTCTCCCTACAGTGAGGTTTTCCACTGTATTGCTCTTTATTCACATTTAAAGCTTGTAGGTACAGGAGAGGGTCAGAATGTAACATGGATGTAGCGTGTAGCAAAAAGCATCTACATAACTGGAGCCCCAGCTAGACAAGACCCTTTTCCCTAGACACAGAGAGGTCTCCCTTATCCTTCCCCTGAACTCTTCTGCTGCTTTTTTTCCCCCCTCATACATCCAGTCACTCCATTTTGTTTTATCCCCTTTCTCTACCCTTCTATCCCTTTCCCCGCTTTGTCTCTGTAATCATGATCAGTCATTGTCATCTTGACAGTTAGGTGGCACTATAAAGGAAAGTCCAATCTCTGCTGGCAGAGAGACCGGGACTGAGGAAATAAAATCACTCTTATGTTGGTTTGTGTGAGGCTTTGTCCAACTAAATAATTTACAATTAAAGGAGAAAAAGATTATCATGTATTGCAAGTGCAATCAAGATTTCAATCAATTTAATTCAGGGTAGTCAATATTTAAATGTCCTTTGGATATTTATTTACCTGGATGATTGAGAACGCATCAAAAATATTTTAAATGATTTTAAATGTACTTTTTTTTCATTTCCCTTTTTGCATACTGTTGTAATTTAGGTCAAGTCAAAACTAATGATATCAAGAGATCGCTGTGAGTTAAACGCTCAGGTTTTAGAGTAGTAGTAGTTTCCATCTACTTATATATTGTCATTTTGGAGTTTCATCGGACTCTGAAACATTTCCATAGATCTGTTTAGGAGCAGTCTTTTTCCTTTTTAACGTACATTTGTTAGACATTCCCAAAGTAAAAAGCACAAGTGGATAGTGTCATTTTTTAGACCTGCAACAGGCAAAGGTCAAGACACTTGTTTGTTCATGAAACTGGATCGAGGACTCTTCAATTAACAGTGTGAAGCTACATATTCTCCTGACTGCTGCAAGTTTTTATATGTGCAACAGTTGTTACCAGTAACAGGAAAATTAGGCTGCTTTTGTATATGAAAGTATATATTTGATGTTTTTAGTATAGGTTTACAGTTTTATTTTTCATTCTTTGCAACTTCAACAATGGTGAAATCCCATCACAGGCGTCTCTCCAGGCATAAAAAGAGCAAAACTATGGCTTTTACCGTACCACTATTCATCCGTCCTTTCTACCTGAAGCCCGAGAGAAGACTAAAAAGACTTTGCGTGAGATGATCCCTGTGACAATGCGCACAAATTTGTTATGATGTAATGCAATAAAAATGAAAAGGGGCAAAAGACAACAGCCTGGAAATGGTGATGTGCACGAATTGCTATGACTAGCAGGGGATCAGAGAAGAAAGGGAGCAAGAATGAAAGAAACATGAACATGAGGACTGAACTTACTTGCCAGATGGTGAAATGAGAGGAAGGATATGGGGACAGGGAAAATGGGAAAAGAATCAAAACCCACAAAGGAAAAACACAGACATTAAGGACAGGGAGAAAAGAGGAAACAATGAATTTAATATGGGGAAACTAGCTAATACAAGTGAGGGGATGAAAAGTGCTACAGCAGCAGTCAGACAGCCTCAGTGTGAGATTAGAGGAAGCAAGAGAGGAGGAGGTAAAGGAAATGGGAAAAGGAAGTGCAGAGTAATTTATTTTTCTTTTTCCTCTCTTTAATTCATCCCCTTCCTTCTCTTATCACAGATCAGTACTGTTGGCTCCCAAGACACACACACACACACACACACACACACACACTGAAGAGTTAGGCAGAAAATTCAGCTTCTTTCCTCAAAGAGAGAATTTGCCTGAAAGTGTCTGTTGCTCTCAGAAATCGCTTATTCTCAGTTGGTCCTCAACTTTCTACCAACTTTACTGCTAACACAGTATACACTGTCACAATGAGCTCTGACACCGCCCTTGGAAAAATAATAAATAAAGGTAAATGAACATAGTAGTAGTCAGCCTCTGCCATGAGTTAGCAGGTTTAGTAGACAGTTATCACTACATTTACAGTAACCTTTACCAGGAGGAGCCTAGCAACGATTTATTTCAGGTTTATATGAACCCTTTAAGACCTACAATAGAACCAAGTCCACCAGAGCTTATCTTTATATTTTTACATGCTGCCATTTTTGGGAGTATTTCAAGTTGCTATACAACAATATAACCGTTATCTCCCAAATTATAATAATATGTATACATTAAGTTCATAGTAACTACATAAATTGCAAAAAAGTGCATTAAATTACAAAAGAATTGAAAAAATGTTTTAGATTTTTTAAAAACATATTTCTAGTTAGAGAAATTTCAGAGGCTTATTCCTCAAAACTGTAAATGCAAAAAAGTTGCACAAAATAGTTTCCAACTGTAGAAAATTTTATTTTGAGTATCTTCATAGTTTTATTTTTGAGATACACCAATTTTTATATACTGTAGGACAAATGAAAATAAATATTATAATGCAAATTTACAAAGAAACAGCATGTGCATCAAAATAAGCTATTTCCAACAGTGTAATTTGAGTTCTTAGCAACACTAAGCAACAAAGCAAGGTCTAAGAAACTATACAGAAAGGCATAAATTCAAACATTGGCGAAAATGACGTCACTTCCGGTTTCGGGCAGTTTATGGCCGACATCTGATAGATTGTGCTGACGTTTATTTCAACATAGGAAGTGTTATGAACAGCTGATCAGATTGGCAAAGCATGTTTCTGAAATATTATCTTTTTGTTGCTGCAAATGCCTTTAAAGTAATTTTTGCAAAGCCATATGTGGAAGGAAACTGTGACCTAGGGCAAGGTTAATGCATAAGATGTAAGTACATCTCCTCCAGTTTCATATGCAAAAGAAAATTATTGCGCTAGCTTATGTGGTAGCAATTCTACCGGGCTTTAAAAATAGTTACGCGATCAGCCATGAAGGGTTAATACAGTTCCAAAGTCTTCCAAGGAGCAGACATCCGAGCCAAATCACACCATAGCCAGACTGTCCAGTAATCACTAAAATTGCAAAAAAAAACAAAAACCCAAGAGCTACATATGAGACTCTACAGGTCTCAGTTAACATGTTATATGTTAAATTTCATGAGAGTACATGTTAGTTTGTAAGAGTTGCCAGAGGAAAATCTTTTCTCTGTCAAAGGAACATGGTGGCATGGACTAATGGAACAATGTCCCTAGACAGATGAGACCCCAGTGGAGATGTCTGGCTGTACTGCACAGCACCACATTTGGCAAAAACAAGGTATATCAGCACAAACATCTCATAACAACTGTTAAGCATGGTGGTGGAGGGGTCATGATTTGGGCTGTTTAGCAGCCACACGATCCGGGCACCTTGTCAACCATAAACTCTTCTGTGTATCAAAGTATTCTTGCATCAAATGCGAGGCCATCTGTCTGATAGGTAAAGCGCTGCTAAAACACAGTCATAAAACAGGACAATAATCCCAAATCTACAACCGAATGGTTTAAAAAGTAAATAATCAAGGTGCTGTAGTGGCCCAGTAAGTCCAGACCTAAACCTGACTGACTGCTGTCGAGCATCTGTAAGAGAGCTGTACATAAATCAGTGCCCAGGCCCTTAATAAACCAAAGCAACATTGTAAAGAAAATTCCTCCACAACAAAGTGAGAGACTGATAAAGTCGCTCACTACTAAGTTATCACTGCTAAGACAAGTTATTGCATTGTGTTGGGTGCTTAGCAATTACACACCACAATTCAAACTACTTTTTTTTTTTACATGACTGCCAACTAAGTGCATATTTGAGAAATTTCCATTCATTAATAAATTTGTATTTAGGTCACAGTGACATTTATATATTCTAACTAAAATGAGTAACAACTGTTTCCTAATGTGTGAGAATAAATCACAACATCAATCACTGCACACTTAATGTCTTGCCGTCGTAATTCTCTTGAAAGCTGCTGCATACAGGCATTTATTAAGACTGAGTTTTCATCTTTTTCAGATGCAACCCCTATTTTTACAGACATTTTTTAAAGAAATCTTTCAGACCAAAACCTCTTATCGTTATCATCATCAGATCTTTTTTTTCCTCCATTAGATAAATTTCATTTTCTCCAACAAGTTTAGCTCACATTTTATGGAATTGGTCAATTCTATTCATTTTAAGGAAGAGAAAATGCAAACATTACTCTAATACTCATTACAAAAACCTTTAAAACTGAGTAGTATTAATGTATGGTGCATGCATTTTTAATAACTAGTCACATTTCTTACACTGCCTGCTCAAAAGATCTAATGTTTGTTATTATCTCTGATCACGACATAGTTTCATGGCCAGGATCATCAGTTGTATGTCAATGAACTGAAATGGAAACATCAAACATGAATTAAGGGATATTTTCAGTCAAAAGATTCACATCTATATTTCTGTAAAAGCTACATACTTTCTGCTTGAATAATTTGAGTTGAATAATTTGCTGTATAAAAACTAGAGTGATATGATAAAAGGTTACTGTTTAATTCAAAGTTGAAAAAGAAATTCCACCTTTCTCCAAATAAGTGTGTACTCATGCCATAATGGTGCCATCCATGGCTCTCATTAGGAAAATAATTATGTCAAGATGTAAACTTTTAAAACATAAACATCTATGCTATATTGCTCTAATTATTCCAGTTTAGAAAGCAGACGTGGAGTCCGAGGTACATGCTAATTACCTTGAGTGAAAATACCTCTGGGGTTAGTTTGAGTTTGGGGCTGTAGGAGGTTAAGAAAGATAGAAAAAAAAAGAAAGAGTCGACACAGTGAGCCTTGTGCACATTCACATATATGGACACACATATTCAAGGCTCAAAACACTCAAAACACAACGGAAGGGTATGCATATGCAGATTTTTGTTTTCAGCAGTGCAACAATCTGCCAGTCAAGGCCTGTGCTTGTCTGTTGTTGTGCAGTTGTGTGCTTGCGACTATGATCTCTGCTGTGGAGTGCATACATGACAGAATTGGTTTTGGGTGCTGTTTTTCCTTAGGTTGGTGATGATAGCACACATTTCAGTCCATACAAAGCTAGCGTTCACTTTAACCTCAGCTAGCTACACTATTTATTTATCAGCAAATGACAGCAATTCAGTTCAAATCAATTTTATTTACACAATCATAACAACAGTTGTGTCAAGATGCTTTAAATTGTAAGGTTAAGACTTTACAGCAATACAAAGAAAACCCCAACAATCAGATGACCCTCTATGAGAAAGCACTTGGCGACAGTGGGAAGGAAAAACTCTTGTAATCTTGAAAGAAGAGATCTGTCTGTCTCCTGAACCCAAACTCAAAGCTGGTTCCACAGAAGAGGGACCTGAAACTTGAAGGCCCTGCCTCCCATCCTACTTTTAAATACTCTAGGAACAACAAGTAAACCAGCAGTCTGAGAGCTCCCAAAAATGCTCCACTGGGGTGATCCGGTCCGGTACTATGAGGCTTTTAAGATAAGATGGGGCCTCACACTTTAAGTCCCTGTATGTGAGGAGCAGGATTTTAAACTCAAATCAGGATTTAACAGGAAGCCAGTGAAGAGCAGCCATGGGAGACATAAGCTCTTTCTTACTAGTCCTTGTCAGTACTCAAGCAAACTCACACGAATGATGCATACACTTTCTAAACATCAGCATGTTAGCGTTGCCATTGCAAGTATACTGCCGTACAAGTTTATCAGTATAGAGCTGCAATTTATGTCATAGTTTAGCTTGAACTGATCCATGATCCATGACTAATAATAAGAAAGACATAGAAATTTATAAACAAACAAAAAAAGCAAAAAGCATTTTTAGTTTTATGTCATGTGTTAGTCAGTGTTATCAGTGTGTCAGCAGTTAGATGAGTGTTTCCATGCTAGGCATATGGTGAGATGTAGTAGAACCTAAAATAATCAGGCTGAGGCCAAACAAATAAATGACACGGGTAAAACGAGGAAGACTGCAAACACTGAGACAGACGGCTCTTTAAATGCTCCGAGGAGACATGCCAGGTGTTCCCAGTAGCACCGCCTACCAGGAGCCCGTAAGACAACTAAGGGGAGGAAAAATAGGCAAAACATACACACACTAAAATTTTGCTTAGATTTTTCAATTAAATTACATTATATGGTACAGATATCCTTTTAATGGTTAACCATAATGTGCTGATCAATATATACTGTTTCTTTGTAACACCGATGTGTAGATTGATAAGCAATGATGTCATATGCGACAATTACAGATAACTACAAGAATCTTTTGTGAAACTTTGAAGAGTGAACTTCATAAAGTCAACTTAGTTGTGTTGGTGACTGTTTCTGTGTTTGACCACCATCCAAGGACACAAACACTGAGAAACAAATAACTTTTTTTTGTTTTCTGAGACTGTTTGTTTTCTCAAAGTGCTAGGTCTCTAGTCTCGGGCATCCTGGCTTTAAGACTGACCACATAAAGCTTTCTGTCAATGTGCCTGTTATTGTGTTAGAGACAAACTGTATCACTCCAAATAAAGCTGATAGCCATCCCTTCGAATTTAGAGAAGAGGCTCAACAGCGGCTCAATACATTATTAGTTTTCCTTGTGTGTCTTCGTGTGTGTGTTTGTCTTTGTATGTAGGCAGCAGGGAGAAAGGAGAATAATAGACAAGCTATGAGATAGACAATTATACTTTGAGAAGTTTTAAATAGCTTTTCACTGGTGGAGGAAAAAAAGAGGAGGCGTTGTAGTCTCCTGCTATTTGAACAGACTGAAGGGGCTAAAAAAAGATGTAGAAGTGATACACTGGTGAGAGAGTTTCAGGGCATATTGGCATTAAGAGGGACAGACATTGGCTTCCTTCCAAGAACCTGCAACAAATGAAACATAATGTGGTCCAGGAAGAGATGCAGGTACAAGACCGATTCATGGGCTCTGGTCTGGAGCGCTGATTGCAAGTTTACATGCTCAGAGAACTAGATGGCACTCTGAACCATGATCCATGTCCAGTTAATTTGCCTCTGCTTCCTCTTCCATTAGGATCTGTAAAAAGTTGCTTTGGACAGAGATGTTTAATGTGTAAAACATCAGATGATTTCTTGCTGGGTTTTTTTTGGTTTTTTTCATATTTAAACCAAGTGGCATCTTCCAGAGCTGAAAAAATTAAGCCTGAAATGCCAAACAGTATGGTTTCTTAAAAAAGTATAGCCTGGCACACTCATCCATACTTTACTATAGTCAGGAGGTTGGTTACCTTAACTGACAGGTTTCAGAAGGCCACTACATCTCACCAATAATAATTACTCTCAACAAACTGGTACGATCACACTTGTAGGCTACTGTTGGTGCCTTTTGAAGTAAGTTTTTTTTTTTATTGGAGTTGTCTGATAATAATATGATCTGCTGTGTAAAGATTTTTTTGCTTGGGTTTTGATGCATGAATTCTAGTATTTTATTAGGCTGTCAGATATGTGTTTCTCTTTGTTATGTCTATAAGGCAAAATAAACCTGATGACTTAGCACTCGACCCTATCATTTAAACATTGTTAATTTTCCCTAAAAAAAACAAAGAATCAATTAATCAATCAAACAAAAGCAGGACAGTAGATATAAATGCTAAAACTGAAGTTTAAAAAATAAAAAGTCCATCTGCAGCAGACACAATTACCTCCATGTGTAGTTTTTGAGAGTATGATTTCAATCTTTTTCAGCCAGCAGGAGTTTGTAGAAACAAGTTTTGACAAAGCATCACATTTTAAGTTAATATGGGTAAATCTCTAGGACATGTTTTGTTGTTACATACTAATATGATGATTTATATGGAGGCATGTTTTCATCTGCTGGATTGCCAAAAGCCAAATAATGGCTCTCTTTTAGACTCGCCTTTGGCTGATTACAAACCTTAAGGAAAACATCTGGTTAAACATCTGGTAAATGCTCTACTAATTGGTGGACAGCTGAACACAGCTGTATGATGTTGCTCAAAATAACTACGTCTGTGAGTGTGAGTCTGTGTGTGTGTGTGTGTGTGTGTGTGTGTGTGTGCGTTGCGCGCTCAGGCAGTACCCTTCAGTAAAGAAGTTTCCAAGAACAACTGAAGACGTGATATTGGTAGAGACACACAACTGAGCCCTGCTGTCCAGAGCCAGAGACCATGACTAATTTGAAGAGACAGATTACAGTTTTTTAACTGCAAGAAAGCAAATTTTGTGTGTGTCTGTGTGTGCACGCTCACCTTTGACATTCCGGCAGTAGCCTGTGTTTAATACAACAACCACTAAGCCTATTAAATATCCCCTGATCTATGGCCATGGCATTTACTTCTCTCTCTCTCCATCCTTCACTTTTCCCCCTGCTGACAAACAACGCTCATAGCGACAAGTGCCCTTTCATGAAGGACCAGTGTCTCTGTGTAGATTTGTGTGTGTGTGATCTTTTCACCATAATTTCAGAGTTCAAATCTTAACTTGAAAAATTCTCACACAAAAGCAGAGTGTAAAGACAGCATTATCACAGGGAGCGTAAAGGTTACCTTTTACATCCATAACAGCTCAGACAGCTCTGTGTGTGACTGTACATGTGCCATGGAAAGACACTGAAATTGTGAATACACCCACCAAAAGCTAAAAACTGATCAGTCCTTGATTGGCAAATTGAAAAAAAAAAAACAGATCATCTTGTTCATTTGTAATTTTCAGCTGGATTAGATTTTGTCCTGGATAGTCTTAGAGTTAGAGTTGATTCTTTTGTAATTGTCATTTGTGCAAGAATATATAACCATTGCTTGTATGAAAAATGTTTCTTCCTTATTCAATTGCAGCTTCTGTTACATGCATAAGATGTAGAAAGCTGTCTCGCTGCTATAATTCTCCATTACACATTTTGAAACCACAAGGTTCTGTTCCTGCACACTTCTAAAGTTTTCCACTACAGATATGACCGTTTGCAAGTTCCTGTTTTTCTAAGTTTAGCAGGACTGCTCACTTCTGCTGTTGCACACATTTTGGTTCATTAAAAGGTCACGCCATACATACAGGGGGTGACTGGAGATGTTGTTAAAGAGTCGCGCCATATACAGTGTAACAGGAAATGTCACACACACACAAACACATTTGATCACATACGCTTGCCTTAACTGTCATGCTATTAACTGACTCTTGCTATTTTTGTGTAACTGCTTTGCTCAATAAAAGGAGCTGTAAGGGGAGTGAGGTTTGGAGTTGGCTGAGTTCGGGTGAAGGGCCTGGCCCAACTGCCCTTGCCGGCAAGAAAAACCGATCGAGCTCTGAGTGTCTTGCTTTGTTCACGGTGATTGTTCTCTGAGAGTTAGGTTTAGCCGTATGTTACTTCGACATGTTTCGACTACACATTAATGAAGATCAAGCACACTACCCCATGGTAACTGCCCTCCCTGATGGCAGTGGTCTCTCCCAGAAGGGAAAGTGTGCCTTACCGTAGCAAGGAAAAAAAAATACACAGAAACAGCATGAGCACTGCAACAAAAGAGCACACTATGTTAATTTGGCCTTCAAACTCTCCCAGTCTCAGTTCATCAGCATCCATCCAATGCATGAAGCCAGCCTCATCTAGAATTAAGTACTTCAGTACCGACAGCACCCAAAGGATCAACTGTAAATGTCGTCACTGATGGACAGGAGGAGGTGGACCTACACAACATTAAGCTTGGGGTTTTTTATGTATATGTTAAACAGAATGCTGTAATGGGAAAAAGAAATGATGGTGTGATACTATGACACTAGAACTACTGACCCTTTTTTTCCTTGTGCAAGTCCCTACTACTAGATATACTAGCCCTGCGCAAATTTGCGTAAATTCCCCTGAACCTAACACCTCCTAGCACCCCGCTGAGATTTTCACAGGCCTTCAGCTCAACAACAAAAGCACAACAAAAGCTGGAGGACGACCTGTGAAAATCTCAGCAGGGGTGATTAATACCTTGGGACTTGCACCAGAAAATAAAAAAGCCAGTAATTCTAGTAGGTGTTGGGTTGAGGGAAGTTACGCAAATTTGC
>VUQR01031217.1:0-31684 GCA_015108515.1 Hemichromis elongatus | reverse complement strand
TGATATAGCTGATGTTTTTCAGCAAAGAACCTTTGAAAATCCTCACAAATGTGTGAGGTGGTCTCAGATATGGCTGTAGTGGAGGGATGCAGGACAGAGTTGATTGAGTTGAATAGGACTTTAGGATTACCAAAATTCTTTATAATAATCTTAGAGAAATAATTTGCTCTTTCTACCTTGATGGTGCGCTGATAGTTATTCAAACAATCTCTAAACACTTGGTGAGAGACATGGAGCTTATCTTTCTTGTTGTACAGGCCGAACTAATGTAAGCAAGTATCTCATCGGGGTCATTGCAATGAGGAGAACTTTTATTAAAGCTGGCTAAAGGAAATATAGCAAAAGTGGCTGAAAAGTGAACTAAAGCCCAAGGACCATGCCAGACCATCAAACCTAGAGGACCTTTAGAGATTTGTCAAAGAAGTATGAGCTGAGGAGACGCGTGTGAGACTATCCAGCAACAAGGATTCCTAAGGATACATAACTGTCTACTAGCATCAGGAGGCCTAATGATTTTTGACCCTGGCAGTTTTTAATTTTTTTGAAATAATTTAGTTTCTGTGCAACGCAAAATTATATAAGCACTGAAAATAAAACTATGATGTGTTAAAGATTTATTGCCCTGTGTAACAACACTAAGGAAACACTTAAAGAAAGCTTCATTTTTATTTCAAGGGCCTAAAAATGATTTTATCTTCTTCTTCTAGCAGAGGAGAAGGAAACACCAGGTAACCCTTCATCATCTCTTTTTGGGAGACTTTCCATGATGCACTGAGTATTTATCCTCCACTCCTCTCTTTTCCTTCCCCTTGTGCTCATTTGCCATTTCTGCATGCCATTAACCCATTTCTTCTCTTTCCTGTACAGCAGTTCATATTTTGTCCTGTTTATTCTTCCCTGTTTCTGCTTGCCTTTCAGTCATGTGGCTATCCCTTCCTGAGCATGGTACTAGAGGTCTCATCCTGCTGACAGGAACAACATCACTGTTGCCATGTGCTTGCTCATAGGGCATCGTTTATTGGGGTTTTCTTTCTAATAATTTTGGCTTAATGTTAGGCTGCTTGAGACAACTGTTCTTGTAAACTGGTGCTTAATAGTAGAAAATAAATTACATGATGTAATAGATGTACTTTCTTGTCATAACTTGGGACATTTCTAACTTTTATCTAGTACTGTAAATATAAACAGAAAAAATATATTACTAAAATATTGGATGTCTCAAATAATAGTATAAACACAGTATATTTTACAGCCAGTATTACAGTCAGCTTTGTCTCTAACAGTGCACTTTTTAATTCACAGGAATCTTTTTTCTCACCTAGCACCTAGCCATTAAGACCCCTTCAGATGTAAACATGGCTCCCAGCTGCCAAGCTCCTAATCCTCACTGCTGCTAACCACTGTGCAGGTCCTGCAGCCTAAATCTGGTCCCATTATCTCTTCAGATCTTCAGTTGACATTTCAGCTCCTTGACTGCTGACTTATTTTTAAAAAAGTGTATTGCGTTTTCTTATTTTAGTTAGGATTTACTGAATTGTTGGAGGGTTTTCAAATATCGCTCTAGATTGTTGACAAGGGCAGGGAAATTTATTGCATTTCAGTACTCTTTCATATGTCTCTTGTCCATGGAGCCTTGGTGTATTTTGTTTCGACCTTATAGTTTTGCAGCTGTTATTGATTAAATTTGGTTTTTAAAAGATGATTCAGCCCCTTCGTCTGTGGCCTATCAATTTTTTTGTATTTGTTGCATGATATGAAAATTTTATTTTTTCTCAAGAAAGCCAAGTTAATCCCTATATGAAGGAATCACAAAAATATCATCTTGTTATTCAAAACATACAAGGATGACTCCACATGAGGTTTTAGTACACACACACACACACGCACACACGCAAGCTCTAAAATTTAAAGCAAGCCCATTGTTGTTTTATGCAAAGTGTCTGAGGCTGGATAGGTCGCACAGAGACATATGCAAATAAGCCAGAGTCATCAGCAGGGTGTACTGCTGAGGTGAATGCTTTCCCACTTAGGAAAATCCTGATGAGCAGCAGTAAGAATTACAAAACTTCTCATCCCAACATTCACTTGCTTCATTTTGAATATTTAGAGTGAGGGGAAGACAGCACCTGGAGCAGCACAGGCTATTAACTCAAGGTGAGTCACTACTCTAACACCTCTGCCCATTAGTTACTCCTTTATTATCTTTATTTCATTTTATACACACAAGCTGAGTTTTAAGAAGAGATCCTGTGTTGCGTGATTACGCCATATGGAGATGAGTGCTGTATGAGGCTATCGGCCTTGCTTATGAATATTACAAGTAGGGATCACACAGGAGTGTGTAGAGTTTGTGCGGTGGTGTGGAGGGGAGGGTGCATTAGAATAAACTCAAGATCATTTTCCTGGGTGGCCTGAGTGCCTCATTGTCCTGGTAAAGTTACAATCCTGTAGGAAAATCAGCTATATTTATCATTACAGATATTAAGATGAGCGCAGACACGGCAGAGCACACGGAGGCTCCAGGTGAACAGACGGGTAAGGATATTTTACCTTTTTCATGGTGCAAAGATGGAGTTTAGAGTCTAGAAAGCTGTAGATTTGGCTACTGCTTCTATTTCTGGGGAAAGAGAGTGAAAAGCTACAGAGCTTATTAAAATCTCTTAAAACTAAAACATTATTAAATTTTACACACTTTTTTTAAGTGTGCATCTTTAATCTGGCCTTTAATGTGAGACTTTAAGGTCACATATTAAAAGGCCAGATTGAAAACATAGAAGGTTCTACTTTTCATCAAAATTCAACAATACGCGGTGCAGAAAAGTTTGCTGCTGTATTTAAAACAAAGAATTGTTATTCATGCCTCATGTGATGCATGTAAAAAGTGATAAAAGCGACATGCACCTGTCTGGAAACGGTGCATTTGTGTGGGGGGAAATGTGACAGTTGGTTTCGCTTGAGGATGCCCAGAGGCTGAGGATGCCAAGCAGCCACGAAACAAAACCAGGAACCAGTAGCAGCAAAAATGTGGAACTTTTACTTAGACAATAGCTGTGTGAGAGAAGTGAACAGCTCAATTTCATGGAAGTGCCAAATGTCTGTATTTTTGTCAACATATGGTCAGGTGCACAGCTGCAATTCTTTTCACCACAGAAGATATTTTGATGCAGCTAATCATTTTATTAGTCATGTGATTATCTATTTTAAATGGATAAGTCACCAAATTAGTGAATAAGCGTTGGCAAATCTGCAGATATTTCTATTGGTTTGGATGTTTAGGTTGGATTTTGGCCTCCACTCAAGTGCAACTGAGGTGAATTAAATGGTCAACTCAAAAACGGAGTGTTTTAAGAGGTGCTTCTTCCCAACAAACAGTAAAATGGGGACATTTTCTCTGAAAATACATTGCTGTTGACTATTTTGACATTGTTTTTTAGTGCTGTGGGCAAACAGAAGCCCCATTGAGGTGGAGTGCAGATAGCAATCTTAGAGACAAACCTAAACAAATCAAAAGTATCTGCATGCCAACAGAGATACAACTAGATTTTCTTTTTTCATACGTGAACTTCATAGTCAGGAGAATCAGGATGGGACATTGCACAACGTTGCCCTTTCTTTCAGGGGATAACACACCTCAGACTGTTTCAACTATCGGATGGAAGTGCTCTATTTAATTTAGGCGAGGGCACCTAAGTTTGAGTAGAGCTTTCTAGAGACATCATAAACGGCACCACCACACAGCTGGACATCAAAGAGACTTACTACTTAAGAGATGAGATGTTAAAGACTATTTAATGCATGATTTGGGAATGAGCTTTGCCTTGCAATGTCTAGAAAAGTTTATTTGCATGTGAAAACTGCTCTCTTTGAGACTGACTAGAAAGCAAAAACAGCAGAATATGAAGTGTTCTTATCTCAGAAGGATCTGCACCTGCTCACTTACTGCAAACCTGTCGCTTATAAATAATGTTTACATTCACGCTGGATGCATTCCTCATTTTGAAAGGCAACATTTTCAGTTAGTACACATGTTTCATGCTTTGTGTACTAACATGTGGAAACAATACGAGCTAACAGCTGGACAAGTTAAGGTCTTCTCTGTAGACTGTGCAGGATCAGAGAGAGAAATAAGTGGGAGGATGCTGTTTTACAACCACACTCCTCACTGGCACAGTTCCAGTGAGGAGAGAACACTATTGCTGTTTTCCTTTGTTTAACTTTCTTTAAAACAAAGTCTTCCAGGAGTCTGAAATGCTGCTGGTTTTTAACCTTAAATGTCACCCAGTTTCACTGAAAAGCAGCAAGTGAATATAGTTGTCCTGCAAATGTCTGATAAAGTATTGACTTTTTCTGTATTTTTGCTTTAACAGGACAACAACTCTCCATAATCTATATCATGCAACAGCAAGAATTTTATCAGGATATATTCTTCTTTTTTCCTTACAGATGCTTATTTAGAACCCATTAGTCCTGTTCTATACTATGCTACACACTGTGCTAAGCATTTTTCCTATGATAATTCATTGCTAATTAAATATTCTGTACAACGCAGCAACATCTAACACTCGTGTTTTGGCAAGTTTTATTTAAAGTGCAGTTGTTTTATGCACAGAAACAGGGTCATGGGAAACACAGAACTCAGACTTAAAAGGCTTTTTGCAGAACTATTTGGTACCTAGATAAGATCAGCAAAGAAAGGAAGCATGAGAAGGACAAGAAGAGAGTTGAAGAATTTCTGAGGAAATTCTGGTTACAGAAAAGCAAAAGCACTACAACAGCCAGTCTTGGAGTTTACATGGCACTTGGATGAGGAGCAAAGGGGCAGGGCAAGGTTAAAAACACTGAAGCTTGACGAGTATTTGATTGAGACCAGGTGTGCCTGGCGGGAATTGAGAAGATGACACCATGACTATACAGGAGGGGGTGTGGGAGTGAAAGAGAAAGAGAAAAGTCACAGAGACAAAAGCAGCAACTGAGTTTTACTTTTATCAGATGTAACAAAAAGGAAAGAAAAGGCACTGACACCTTAAAAATTATATTTTAGGTTTTTACAAAAATGTATATAACTTACAGGAATATAAATAATATGCAGACTTTAATTAGAAATTGCATTGCTACCATTTTTATACACCCTCATTCTCAGTGCCCTAGAATTAGGTAGGCAAAGGAGTATTGTGTGTGGACCCATGTGAAGCCACACTTGTTCTTAAAAAAAAAAAGAAGAAGGTATATTTAGACTGCAAAAGAAAAAATAAGGCACATATGTTCAGGCCACAGAAGTAATGAATGATCACAGGATCCTTTCAACTGTGAAGAAAAACGGTCAGAACTTCCATCCAATGGCACAGCAAATCTAAAATGCCAGGGCAACTGAAACAGCATCGTGGTGTTGATGAAAACACAATCGACATATACCAGAAAGAAATGAGAGATAAAATATGGAAAATGCTTACGATTAGGATCCAAAGCATATTATATGACCTATAAAACATGGTGGAGGCAGAGGGCTGTTATAGGCATGCATGAGGCAGAAAGAAGTGACTATCAACAGTTTCAAGACTTTAAACTGTAGCTTCCTGTGAGAGATTCTCAATAAAGTTTTTAAAAAATGATCATTTTAATTATGACAATGTTAGCTTTTCCTGGAAAACAGGGGACTGTGTATACAAATGCCTGCACTCGTATCCAAATCAATCAAAATGTGCTTTGGTATAAAGGTAAAATAATCATGTGGGTATATTCAAACATATATAATTATAATTAGCAATTATTTGATTCAGTTTTTTATGGTAGCATTTTAGCATTAATTAGTATTCTACATAAAATGTAATGTAGCTTTATTCTGAACAGGTAAAATAATACAAAACCAAATAAAAAACATGGGGGAACATTAGAGAACAACTGCCCCGCAGGGTTTAACCTGGACCTTGACCTGATTTTCACCAAATGAAATCAGCTTGAACTGTTAGTGGTATCTACCATCACACAAAAACTTGAAAACTGCTAGAAATTAGACAGACAAAACAAAGGAACCGATTACATACGTCCTCATAAATACATTAACATGTTCAAAAGGGAGAAGGAAAAAGTTTGTTAACTGCAGTCCTTTCCAACTGTTTGGTAACTAATAATCATCACTTGTCCTTCCCATTTATGCCCAATCCTATCAAAAATTCCTCCTTTCAATTTGCTGACCAGAGCTGCATATTTACACTTTTTTGATGCCATGATTTTACAGGGCTTCATTATAAACACTTTCTTTTCTTTTTTTACAGTGCAGGTGGAGCAAATTCATTTGCTGATAGGAAAACATGGAAAATCAGAGTGACTGATTATTGTTATAACACTTTGTCTATGCTTTAAATTGTGAACTTGTGACCGTAAGCAGGGTTTTAGGTCATGTGGAGAGTCACACAAGAACTGAGGATACTCAAATATATGTTTTTCTTATCTGAAAGACCAAAAATCAACAATGAACACATTCATTAACTGCCAGATATTTAAAATACAACAATAAATACACATTTACACATAGTTTGTTTCTGTCAACATATTGCCACAAATACACACCAAAGCATCATGATTTGTGCTATTTTTGCATAAAATAGTCCCCCAAAAAGTGCACCATCTACTTCTGTTTGAGTAACAGCGCCTATTTTAGAAAATGAAGCTGTGAAAGTGTGACTTATTTTTAAAGCCTTCTCTTGGAGAAGGTAGAGAAGTATTTCCAGATGAGCTAACACACCACTGCTTTTATGACTTTTTGCAGGCCAAGCCAGTAAATTATTCATACTGTTTGATATGTAAGGAGGAGGTGGGAAACCTCTATATAATATTTACCCCCTGAGAGAAATTTAAATGAGTACAGTGTTGATATTGTCCCATGTGTTCCCTGTGCAGTTTGTCATATCTTCGCTGGATTCTGTTCATTGTTTCAAATACACCTTCAGTACTAACAGACGTAACTGATGAAACTTTTTTTTTCTTTTAGGGTGCGTGACTTTTTGTGTCAATGCACGGTTTGCAAACATCGCTCCGAGTATCTCTGTGTGTGCGTAGACACTGGCTTCCTGCGCTCACAGCTGATTTGCATGTCTTGGTCATTTCCATACTGGAACCTAGGCTGTGAAGCTGGCTGTGCCATGGGGGAGGAGGTCTGGTTGGGAGTGGGTGACATAGTGATGGTGGCGAGGAGTTATGGATGTATTTGCATTGTGTGTCTCCAGCAGCTCACTGCCTTTCTTTCCCCCAGTGCGCACACACACGCAGTGCAGAGGGCTAAATTTGACATTCAAATGATGTGAATTTATCCAGCACACCTCTGTGCTCTCCTCCCCTGTGAGATCGCTCTCTGTTCACTTAACATACATTTAAAAGTGCGTCTTCTCAAAAAGACTTCTGAGCATCTGTGTGAAGAAAGGGAGCATCTTTACTTATAACACCATTTAAACTCCATTGATACGTTACTGAAGTAGATAAAATAATGCAAACTGAGCAAAATATTAAAAGTTAATAACCTAAATTAGTTTTCTTTCAATATCCTTTAACTGGGTAGCATTTTTTTAATCATTAAGTTGGTTGTTTAGTTTGAAGAACCTTAGATATACAATAAAAATAGTTAAATGTATGCATATACAGTACCAAACTGATACCTTCAAGTTGTATTGTCTACCTTAAGATGTTTTCACACTTGCACTGAAGCCCTAAAGTTTCTTGTGAGGACATAAATGTGCGAGGCAGCAGCATCTGACTAAAACAGTCTTTAATATTCTCTCCAGAGTGGGAAAAGAGCAAGTAGTTGTCCCGTGAGTGCGCAGCAGGTGAGTGAGCGCCATGGTTCCTTCCTGCTGCGCGCTCTACCCAGGAACAGGTCTGGATTGTGGATTTAATGTCATGCTGTGTGCTACATGTAAGGAAGTCTGCAACTGCAGACAATGTCCTGAAATCTGCAGTCTTATAGTGATAGATTTAACTTAACTCCAAATCTGTTTTTGCTGCATACAGTCCAATTGTTGATTTGAATTTAAAATTATACAATTCATTTACATTACGCAGGTTTGTGGAGCTTTATTCTGTTCAACTTGTCAGACTGCCACAGAAACTTTTTTTATTTAACAGCATTATTTCACTTTATTTTAAAATAAAAGTTTTTTCTTTGCTGACACTTTACAACATGTTAAAAGGAAAAGTAGTTTGAAAAAGTCAGAATTATTAATTTTTTTCTGTTTTAACTTTCAGAGCGAAACGGAATCGACTTCAGTCGCCAGGTGAGTAAGAGAGCTCACGATATCACTTCCTGTGCTGAAATTCCCATGAACGAGCTCTCTGTTATCAGCAGCATGACTTGTATTGCTTTAAATACATTAACGGCTTTAAACTATGATGTGTGTGTGTGAACCTCACTGGTGCCATTTAAGGACAAACATGGATCAGATTCACATTATTGACATTTATTCAAACCACACTTATGTTACATATGCTAAACAAATAACTGACGAGCGCCTGTAACTTCTGACTGAGAGTAACAGGGAGCGGATAACAGGCTAAAGCATCAAGAGCAAGCAAAGACTAGACTTCATCTCCAGGATCATGATATTGTTAGGACTGCTTTGGATGTTAAGTCTAGGCATTTTCTAATATTTTTACATTAGTGGTGCTGGTCTGTGGTGCTGCTCTCTGCAGCACCACAGACCAGAAATACAGTCTGACTTTAAAAAAGGCTCTTTGGTGGAGAAAGAATAACATTTGCTTTGCTATCATTGGCTTTGTTCCCAAACTTTGTGGTTTGGGAAAAGCAACGCTACTTAGAGACCCAAGATTTGGAGCCAAAAGTCAATAATTTTCCAGATTATTGATTCTCAGACTGTTGTTGATTTTGTATCTCAGCTGTCACTTTTTCAAAAACAAAAGCTGACTGACTTGCGCTTTAGAGTGGAGTAGACAGAAGAAGAAAAAATAATCTTTGATTGTTAGTTATTTGAAAACTGCCTAGAGTTTTTGTGGAACTTAGATCACTGCTTATTTTTTAGTGAATGTCACTCAAACGAGTAAACGGTGGATTTTTTCATTCTCAGATTAATTCACATTTGTTATTTAGATCAGCAGGTCAGTATCTGCAGGGGTATCTGAAAATAAACAACAGCATCATGAGAAAGGGCTTTGTAAGCCTGCCTACGTTTTTTGACTACAGTTTTGGCCTTAAACTGGTTTACTGATGATAAGAAAACTGTAAAACTATCTGTAACCTTTGACACCCTAAATAACTAAGCTCATTTGCAAAATAAATATCCTACAGGCATGGGAACGGTGCTAAACTGACTAAATTTTTGACAGTTAATATCCTTAGGAAAATCTGCCTGCTCCCCAATGTGAATATTACTGTAATCATTTTGAAACAGTCTGCGGCTGTTTGGATACTTCTCCAAACGTTCTCTCTGGTAAAGGAAAACAGGTCTTTCAGTTCTCATGCTTTCAGGAAGTGCTATCGCTCTCAGGGGTTAGTTAGTGGGGGGTGTGGGGGAGGGGATATTTGCATACTGACTTACCGTACCTAAAAGCGGGCAGAGAGAGTCTATCACTCTTTGTATTGTGTTTAGTTACCAAACTGGTCTTGGCAAGGGTTTTCTGTTTATGTGGTCTGTCTCTACACCAGTGGTTTCCAAACTTTTTCTAGTAAGGCTTCTTTTTGACATTAAAATTATCCACACTCCCCAACCATGTGTTTTTGTTGGCCAGAAGCAATAAAAAAGAATTTAAATTCAGTTAAAAGGAGATTAGACATCAGATTCATTCATGGAACGGTTTTTAATATCTTAAACAGAGGTTTATTGTGTTTTTTGGGCTTTTCCCCCCCAAAAATCTTAGATAAAAACAGAGGACATTCATGACTCACCTCATTCAGCCTCCAACGTGAGGACATGTCACCTGACACAGAGCTCTCCAGTGCACGGAGGTCAGCTGACTGGGGTAAGATATAGACTCAGATTTAATAAGAGTGTATTTTATTATCTTATAAGGAGTACTATAGAGTAACTCTCGGGGAAGCAATGGTATACTCTAGTATTTATTTGATTGTTATTACAGATGCATTAATATATATAAAACGTTCTGTATTCAAGGTACTCAGAACAGAATTACTAACTCATTATTTTCTGCTTTTACCTTTATTTTATGTACTGGCTATTTATGAACTAAAGACACCAAATTAGTGTTATAGATTAAAAAAAACCCAAAACAAATTGATTAGGTCCATCGTAACCAGCTACAGCAGTGAACTTGTATTTAAATACATATATAACTATATATCCATAATGCAATCTCTGTTTTTAAATGATGTGTACTTTGCAGTTTTACTATAAATAAAAAATCTTTAGGTTTAACAGAAATCTTAGAGAAGAGGAAAACTTTAAGAACTGCACATCAGCAAATGCTAAAATCATTGTGCTCTTATGTGATTAACTCACAATTAATATTGCAATTATGTAAATTTTTACGTTTTATGATTTCGTATAATTTATTAATATTCTTTTACTTGGGTGGAGTTTTTGACCGATATTTCGCATTTTTAATTCTGTAGTCATTATCAAAGTACTTGAGTACATTTTATTACTATGACAGTTAAACGTTTTTCTTTAAATTGTGTTTTTGCTTTGTGTGTAAGGTAAGTGATAAATTTAGAAAATCAGATGCAGCTGTTTTACTACTTCGTCTCCTGTTTTATTTTAACACAATCGTCAGGGAAAAAAGCAACAACAATCTTAATATAAAGTACAGGTAAATTAAAGTTATTTGACTCATTTATTTACTTCTTATTGATTTTTCTTGTGGTGCTTTCTGCTCCAGGAGCTCACATCTCTCCACCCCATGCAGCAGCTGGTTCTGATGCCTCCTTCTCACCTGTCATCTCCCTCCCCCTTCCTCCTCTCCCAGAGTCCCTCCAGTCACCAAGGTGAGCTATCAACATCCAGTCTGATCCCACCTGGAGCCAGGGGCCTGTAATAGTTAAGAGGAGTGATTTCCTTTCAGTGGTTAAAGGCATCATTACATAATAAAACAGACATTTAATAGACATAGAATAGAACAGAAACTATACACATCAGCTGGTTAGCTTACCACAAAACAACCTCTTAAGGTGTTGTAGCTTGTTTTATATCTTGCTATTAAGCTTGTATAAAAACAGACGACTAAAACTGAGCCTACAGAAGAATTTCATTCTTACCCAGGAAAAGTAAGTAAAACAAATTTCTTTAGAGGATAGTCAAACATTTTGAAACATAGGCTGTTTTGTTTTAAGTTGTTTATCAGGAAAAAATCTCTTACAGCTTAAAAGACTGAAAACAGCAAAACATCAAGTTTGCTAGCAAACATCACATGCCCTTTAGCTGGCTTGTTGGCTTATCCAAAATCTAACAGATGGCTGAAAACAAGAACAGTTTACCTGCTAGGCCTTACATGCAACCCTTAGGCTATGTCAAATATTTAAATACACACACACAGTTACAAAACAGTAATATAGTTTTTCTTTGCAGCCCTTCTGCAGCAGAACCTGCTGTCTCTTCCCAGCCAGAGTCCAACTGGTCTTCTTCAGCATCAGCCCGGTCTGGCTCTGACTCCACAGGTAAGTCCAGAACACGTCTAAGTGTGCTGCACCAGAGGCAAACAATAAGACTACAAGCGTTAAACTGCACAGATGTAAACAAGTTATATATCGAAATCATCCAAACACCTTCCTTCATGCTTCATTTCTGTGGAAGCACATTTGAAAAACAAATGAATTGTGGTTAAGCTTTGGCTAATTTTAGATAGGTTTGGGAGACATCATGTTGTTAAAAAAAATTGTTTACATCATCAGATCTGTAAAATGTTTCCACCTGGCCTCCTCAGATTTAGCAGATTTTTATTGTTCAGTAACTTCAGTCTGCTTATTGAAGGCATGCAAAATTTTATGATGCCTTCAAAATTAGGTCGGAAAATAGAAAAACAGAAAATAAACATTAACAGTCCAAGATGATGGCAGTGAATTTAAACAATAATAAAATTGCAGAATCTGTCCTTCCTCTGTTGTATATTTGTAACTTGCAAAATAAACCATACACAGAGAATCTATACATAAAGATGGTGCAGCATTTTTTTTAACCAATAAAAAAGTACTAGTGCAACATAAATATCTATAGCTTACATAGCTGACTTTAAGTATGGAAAATTTATTTATATAGCTATATCTACAGATAAAAAATCGTAAAGTTCGTTACAGTGAAACACAAGAAATAAAAGTATTACATAACATAACTTTACTACTGGAACAACTCGAGAATGACATCACTCCCAGCTCCAACATCCAGTTTTCGAGGTATCTGGAATGTGGAAAAAATAATAAACAATGGTATTCTTCTTTAAGAATCTCACACACGCTACCCACTCCCAACCTATGTCTTCAAAACATCTCCATCTCATACTGGTTTGGAAAAAAACATCCACTTATAACTTTTGCTTTTTAAGTTGACATATTTATTGAAAAGAAATCATTTCAATCCATGAAATTTCTCACTTCCTCCTGCGTACGGTAGCATGCCACAAACTTTTCCAGCATCTAAACTTGAAATGTGAAATGTCCAAACTGTCATAAAGAACATGTGAACACTGGTGATGTTTCTCCATTTTACAGCCTTAAGTTAGATTTGCATATGTTAAATTAAGGCTATAATATATATTATATTGCTGCAGAAGGAATCCCAGCTGGAAAATGAGCCTTTTATCAATATGTAGAAATGGAGACCTTTCATTTTATATGATCAATTGTTTTGACCAGCCACCTATCAAACAACATAATGATGTTTTAAGGATTATATTAAAAATGCATTGTAAAATAGGCTGAAACACTTGTTTCTATTACTGAAGCTTATAGACAATAAATTGGTGCAGGTTTGTTATGTAAACTATGTTAATCAGTATATGGACCAAACTGCCGGGGTTCCTACACATTGCACCTACAGGAGCCATGGAAACCTATGCCATGAAGCTCCCAGCACACAGTTTTTGTGCTGATGTTAATGCCGGGGGAGGTTCAGAGCTCGGCAGTTACTGAATCAGCACAGCGCTGGTGACCCAGCTTATGTGGTTGCCTTTTCATGATTGATTTTCAAGACGCTTCTGCTTTGTAATAACGCCACTTACAGTTTACTGCAGAATATCTAATAGGGAGGAAATTTCAAACACTGACTTGTTCCACCGGTGGCATCCTCTTACAGTGCCATGTTAGAATTCAGTGTGCTTTTTTGGGCGATACATTCCTTCACTACTGTTCTTATGTCGTGTGTTCTTTATCCAACCTTGTGGCTATATTTGCTGCAGGGGTATTTGTATTATCTTTAGGGATAGTGCCTCTTTTAAAGAGGGAGAAAAATGAGTCAGTCAATTCACAGCAAGCCAAGTTAAATGTTCTGTACTTTGCACACTCTGTCTAAGGAATCGCCCTTATCTAGACCAGTATTTCCAGTAGAGAGGAGACTTTAAATAGTCAGAAATTTGTATAGTATTGGGCCTCACGTCTTAACCTTTTGAGCTAAAACAGAGCAAACTATTAATGCACTAAGATACACTGGCAAATGGAAGTTCAGAAAGCAAAAGTGGACACTTGTTTAATTAAGTTTATATATATAAGGGGGGGAAACAGTTACTACTAATGACTATAGGCTTCATAATTCTCTTTTCTGCCTCTTAGATTGATCATAATTTACAAAATGAACATGCTTTATCTATTTATTTATTTATTTATTTATTTTTTGCCTTACATCACCTGGAAACTGAAGATTTCCCTCTGTGATGTTTCTCTGATCCAGGCTATGGGTCGCTCGGGTCTGGCAGGACCTTCCATGGAAAACCACATGGACATGTCCCATCTGCAGATGCCCAAACACATGTCGGTGCCTCCACAGGAGGAACCTAACGAACTGGAGGATCTGGAGCAGTTTGCTAAAGCATTCAAGCAAAGACGGATCAAACTGGGTTTCACTCAGGTAAATCAGGCCCTATAAAAAGACCTGAAAGACTGTATCCACTCAGTCAGCTCATAAAAATGGATTTGGGGTTGACTGTTTTCTCTTTTTATGCTGAATAATCATATGGACAAAGTTACATAAGACTTTTTATGTTGCAATGGCTTATGAAAACCAGATGGCATTTGTGTGGTTTTGGCCTGTGGTGACCACACTTAATTTATTTAGTTATTTATAATATAATTTAATAATATAATTTATAAGTTATTAGAGTTCAGATTTTTTTAAGACCATGTTTACATAATCTTATAATTAGAAATTAGGAGGCTAAAGCCAGTCCCAGCCATCCCAGTCCCAGTAATCCACCAATCATTGCATGATTTAGGTTCAAACTGTATCTAGCTTCACCTTTATCATTAAATAATTAGCCTATATCTTACAGATATTACAGATTGTATGATGACAGTTAAACTGGTTAAAAAAGAGGTCAAAGAAGGCCACATGTGATTTCATAACCACAAGTCATTAGGGAGGGATTCCAGTTCATTGAGATAAACGATAATCAGTTCCAGAAGAGTAAAACAAGACCCTGGCCAAGTTTTTATTCAATATTGCTGGTTTGCTTCAGGGGAATTCAGAGCATGCCTGGTCTTGGCTAACCCCCTGCTAGTTCTATGCAGTTTTATTTGTTTATTTTTTATTCAAAAACTACAACTCATTATCCAATGCCTCTTTATAGCCTATTATTACCTAATAAATCTCATTAATAGATTTTATAGCCATATAAAAACAGTTTGAAAGAAAATTCAATAAAGAACAGATGCAAATGAAATGACCATTCTCACAGCATCTAAACATAACCAAGTAATTCTTAGTGCATAAATTTAATGAAGAAGTTAATAGTGCATAAATCCAACCAAGAAGTTGTATCCAAATAGTGATGAAACCTATCTAGCAAAGGACAGCACAAGTGAGAAAGTGATTGAAAAAAACAAGTTAAACAGAGTGCAAAACTCAAAGTCGTTAGGGAGGGATTTTGATTTGTTTCAATGAGCCATGATCAGTGTAAAGGAGTGAAACTAGTAATTGGCATTCCTAAGTGTTTATCAGATGTTTTTCAGTTTGGTTTTTGAGAATTTCAAATAGCGCAGAAACCTTCCAGGGAAAAATAGACTGGCAATTAGATCATTTCTGTCAGAGAATTTCATGCCTTGGTTGATCCCTAAATATAAGCAGTTGTAATTAGTATTAACTAAACCTATCTAGCAAGTTCCCATGAAAGTCAAAAAAGATGGTTGTTGGGGGAAAACAAGTAAAACAAATTGTAGGTCGAAATCAAACACAGACGGTGGTCTCATGGCTTAAATACATCTGACATCATCAGTAAGATCTGGCAGCATTACAATGTTCAAACTCTGAACTCAGTTTTTTAATAAGCTGTTAGCATGGCCACATGTGGCCAAGGAATAATTATGTTACACTTTTCTTTCTTCAGACTAGAAAAAACTGCTAAATTAACCACGAGTTGTTGATTAAATATGCTCTCTGCTTACATTTTACTTTCACATGACAGATCAATTAATGTTATGTGTTCTGTTGTGTTTCTACTCACAGGGAGATGTTGGCCTTGCAATGGGAAAGCTCTATGGAAATGACTTCAGCCAGACCACAATCTCTCGATTTGAGGCCCTGAACCTCAGCTTCAAAAACATGTGCAAGCTCAAACCTCTGCTGGAGAAATGGCTGAGCGATGCCGGTACACAGCAACTCTTATTATTACGTTTCTTATATTACCATTAAAATTGAAACAAACTATTCTTCCTCATCACAAGTCTTTTCACCTTTTTCACAAACAGTAGTTTATATAGTACACCCTCTGCTGATCACAGACTGAGGTTTGCAGAAAAGATGATCAGAATCTGAAAATCTTTACTGTAAAAACATGTTTGAAACTTCATAAAAAAACTGAAAATGTCCTGGTAATTATCTGCCAGTACATTGTCCTTTTCTCCTCTAGTTATTCTTTTATGGAGATTTCATAAATGGGAAAGTAAAATTTAGTTTGCGGTCAAATCTGTAAAAACTCAATTCAGAAAATTTTTGCATCTTTACACTTTTTTTTTTACTATTAGAAATAAAACCTCTCTGAGATATTTTATCAGTTGATGTTTTTTATCAATTAACAAAACAATGTGTTTTTTAACTGTTATTAAGATGCTGAACTACAGTTATTTACCTTCTTCCTTCGTGAACAGAATAATTAGTTTTAGTAGTTGAATGTTATGCTTAATTAATTTGTGACTTCTTAGTGACATCCAGACATCCTCAAATTTGAGTATAAAAGTGTGAATTATTATTATTTCACATGTGAGTTATTTGTCTTATAAATAGCAAAATAATTTGTTAGTTTTAAACATTTGTGACATTTTCTATTTTCTAAACCTAAATAAAGTGAGCAATACATTTTTAACAATAAATTTAAAAAAAAATCCTGGATACAGCAAATGTGACAAATTAAACTTGTGTATGCAAATTCATATTTCATTTATTTTATTTTTTTAATTGTCAGAAGATTCTATAAATATTCCATTCATAGTCCAGGCTTTACAGGGTTAAGCACTATTTTTTTTATTTATTTATTTATTTTTACCTGGATTGGCCTTAAAAAGCACAGGTGTAAATTATTTTAAACATGTTGAATATGTAAAAAGCTAATACTGGGGCACAAAAAATGTTATAGAATCTAAGATTCTAATTTTATGGCTGATGATGTTGCATGTTGAATTTCTTTTTTTAAAATCAGAGAACTCGCCTTCTGACTCGATGAGCAATTCCACCTCTCTGCCGACCCTGATGGAGGGCTACGGGCGCAAACGGAAAAAGAGGACGAGCATCGAAACCAACATCAAAATGACTCTGGAGAAACGTTTCCTGGATGTAAGATTTATTCATTACTTTTTACTTTTTCACTGTGAGCATGGTGAAATCCTTTATAATTGAATAAAATATAAAAAATAATCTGTCCTGTAGAAGGAGATATCTAAAATGTACATTATTAATAAACAGTGTGAAGCAAACAAACAACACTGTCATAAGCTGTCCTCTGTTAAAGGAGATTTAATGTGGGAGGGAAGGCAAAATAAAGAGGTACAGCTGCATCAGGAATGTTAAGAGTATAGATGACTGTAGACGTGAGCTGGCTGAATTCATGAACACAAAGAAATTAATAGGATAGTCGTGACAGTTGGCCTTCAGCCTCTACTCTTTGTTCTCCTCTGCTGCTATGCAGGCGTTCTAGTTTATGCAAATGTGCAACTACCATCGGCTGCTGTTTTGAGATGGGCCTGCAGGTCAAGAACATCCCCCCTGCGGTCCTAATTCTCATCTGTTTTTATATTTAATTTTTAATTATAATTTATTTATAATAATATTATTAAAGTTTTTAAATCTTTTTAGTGATGACCAAGTAATTTTCTTTTATCATTGCTTAATACGGGGCTTATTCAAATGTCCTTGACACTCATCGTTTGTTAGGCAGATATCAACATTAAGCACCACCAAAGCACCAAAATTAAAAGGTAAACTCACACATATTTTTGAATTTCAGAACCCTAAGCCCAACTCTGAGGAGATAACCCTGATCTCAGAGCAGTTGTCCATGGAGAAGGAGGTGGTTCGAGTTTGGTTCTGTAATCGTCGACAGAAGGAGAAGAGGATCTACTGCCCGACGGCGACTCTACCTGTCAAGTCTCACACCTACAACTCCAGGATGGTTAGCCACCTGATATATGCTTTCTTTGACTTAGGTTGCAGAGCAATTTTATGTCTGCAGGGAGACATTTTAATTATATTTAATTATAAAAGTCCAAGTATGGTTTGTGAGCTTAGTCGCGTACTCTCGAGGGGATATTTTTTTTAAGAGTAAAGAAAGAGTGGCAGTAATGTAGTGCTCAACCGTCATAAGATTTAAGTGCAATTCAAGGAATTATACTGACAATATTTGAATTAACTGATAGCCACACAAAGTAAACAGGTCTTAAGCTAGACTTTTTTTTGAGCCAAGTGCTTTAAATGCCTACCAAGAGAAGTGGTAGATAAATTAGAGCTGCGGTCCCAAACCCCTGGGCCATGGTGCAAAAAAGGTGGGGACCACTGTATTAGAGGGTTACCTATAAACTGCTATTTGTAAATCAAGTACGTTTAAACATCCCAACATTCATTTTATTGTTTCAGGCCTCTGCATCCAGGTCCTACAGCCCTCTGGCTTCAGGTGGAGGCAAGTCCCATTCAGCTTCAATAATGTGCCTTTCACTGTAACCTGTATAAAGTAATCATCCATATATGTGTATATGTTAAATAATATTTGAAACCTTTTTTTTACAGTTTCTTCAAGTTCATCCCCAAATAGTATGAGCCGCGAGGCTTCACCCAACGGTCTGTCTGCAGCCTCCACCTCTCTAACCTCTCCAGTCAGTGCAGCTTCCTACAGCACGCCAGGGTAAGAAACGGTTACACAGACATCCCATTTTTCTCTTCAACACCTGAAAAATATTGTTCCCCTCACTTCAGCATCAATATTAGTTTTAGGATGTAACCTCAGGACGTTGTTACCATGGAGAGAGTGTTTCATGAGCTTTTATCAAGAACTGGCTGCTTCATATCTACTCCAAAACCTGGAATGTGTTTGTGTAACTCCTCAGAAACTGAAAAAATTATAAATTTGCTTAGATATTCATTCCTTCAACACTTAAATAACATTCGTCATTTCAAATTTAAATGAGCGGTTTGGTATTTTATTGGCACAAGTTGAATAAGGAGAGTGATGCCAATCCCAAAAAGATAAAACCAAAGCCAATAAACAGTTAGCTCAGACAAAAAGGGCACTTAAGGTGGATTATGTGCAGGATTTTAACAGATATGAGTAAGTTGTATTGTTCTTTCTGTTTAAGACTGCTGCAGCACATTAAAAAATCTTTTGCAACACACACAAAACTCTGATTATTACACAAGCCTACGAAGTATTTCCTCATAAATCAGCTGTGTGTCAGGCAGGACATGGACACATCATGCAAGATTCAGGGGACAGAACATAAACTCAAAAACTGTTTTAAAGTTGAAGTCTTACAAAAAAACAAAAACAAAACAATGGCAGAGCACACAGCCGAGAAAGAGGACCCAAAAAAGGGCAATAGGAAAACTGAGGTACTAAACACACACAAGATGACAAGAGGAGCGGATTCACCGGGGATGATGGCTGAACCAAGCTGAAAAAACAAGACAAAGGAAGTAAAATCTAATACAAGACACGGAGACTCAAGGAATAAAACACAAGCCAATCTAAAATCATGAGGAGAAGTTGATGTAAAAGCAAAACCTCAGAATATAAATGTAAAGGAAAAAAACAGAAAATACTGTAATAAGTGAAATACAAAACTCAAAACAACTAACTCACAAGGAAGAGTCAGGAACCATGACAGTTTCCTTGTTTGTGTATTAATTTATTCAGTTTATTCTTCTGGTGATTTTCTTGTGGAGCTTAATTTTCTATATCTATATATGTATGTGGAAAAACACTGCACCATTGTAGGTTATATCCTCGACCGATGAACCATAAAGATGAGTTCTGGTTCAAAAGTAGGTCCAAAAATGAAGGACAACATATCGATTTTGGATAGCATGGCTTTGTTTCATTAGTTCGGATTTTCAAAGTCAATGCAATGACTTAGTGTTAGAAAAATTAACAAAAAATCAAATACGTTAAGTGTAGTGTGTATAAACAACATATAGAAAGTGCCATAAAAAGATTTCAAATATCAAATCAACCAACCTGAAGGTCAAACTAATAATAATGCTATGTAGGGCTATTTCAAATTCTGTTTCTTACTGCCGTTATTTGTATTGACAACATACATATAGGGAATGATATGTAGAGGTTCTAAATATCACGTTACTTTGGACCCCTCCAACTTTCCCTTCCCTGCAGTTACCTTTAAATCCTGGCACTCTGGGAATCACTGGTCTACAAAACATATTCATCAGAATTTTTTCCTGTGCTTTTAAAAGACATTTGCCTAAGAGCTTGCGATCTTTCTTCTGGTCTTTCAGGTCATGGTACCGCACATGGAACCATCCCACTTATCACCACTGAGAAACTGTATGACATGAAGTTTTTGAAGGTAGTTTTCTTCTAGAAGGATGCACACTGATGATGGAGTCGCTCATTGTCACCGTAACACACACGGCTATCGCTACACGTGAAAGCTCACACGGACACATGAGACAAAGAAGCGGGAGCAGCACAAGCAAAGGACTACATGCCACCACTCTTCTGTCAACACTCACTTCATTGCTCATGCAAGTCCCAACAGCATTCAGCTGTTTGATTTGTGTTCACGTGACTCTTTATTCAGTTGCAAATATGAAGAACACACACACACACAAATCACACACACACAAACATCCTAAACAATGGAGGGAAACGTCCTGTCTGAGCCTGTAACTGCCATCACTTAAAATAATTTATGTGAATGTTGAAGGAGTCCAGATTTACTAGATTGTGCATCAACCTGTTTAGAATGCCATCTTTCACCTCTCATCTGTTTTTTGTTATGTTTATATTGTATTTAGTGTTGATTTCAGGGTGTTTTTAGGTTTTAGATATTACAGGTTTTAATTACAGTGACTTAACGTCATTGATGTGACATCTTTAATGATAGGAATTATAGACAACACTTTAAAAAAGGATATAAAGTAGGGAAAAAAAGGGTTATGAGACTGATTTGGATGATAAAATTGAAGCAGAAAGTGGTTATGGTATTGCACTCTTTTTATTACCCACATCCTGAAATAATAACTGAAGGGAATTTTTTGTGGCATTTAACACTCAAGTTTTCCAGAGAAATAAGCAAACTTCCTTTGTATCATAATTCATACATAAAAGCTTCTTTATATTTCAAACAGAGTAGTTTGAATAACGTGTGCCTGGATCACACTGCTTTCCATTGTGTCCTAAAGCTCTTCTCGAGAATGCCTGCCTCTTTTGCGTGACTTTTTAGCTTTGGCTGTTCTGCAGGTCGTTGCAGAGCACAGTGAGTGAGTTTCTTAGCTGCTAAACGCTGCTGGATTAGCGCTATTTTAAAAAGACACACAGCTAATGGCTTAAAAACATCATCATTGTGTTTTGCAGAGACTCTTTATTCAGTGTGGAGGCAACAGCAGGGACTACCTGTCCAATCAGACCTGCATAGAGCTGGCTGATCCCTGCATTAAGCACGTGCCCAGTTTTAACTGTCATCTCTATGCGTAAAACACGACTTTAACAGCCGCAGTCTGAATGTTTGAACTGGGTTATGACCTGTAAGATCATTTAAAAGTTTGGATCTTTTTTTTGTATGTGTCACCTGAAACTGTCTTGTCACTGGTGTTTAGCTTAGCTGTCATCTCCTGTTATCCTCAAGTTCAAGAAAATAAGTCCAACAAATCACATCAAAGCACCTAAAGTGCCGCCACATCACAAGAACTACACATAACACTCATTGCTGGTTTTGAGGTTCTTTGTGGGATTTGTTGACAGTTGTAAAATATAAAATATCACCATAACTTCTTTTTTTTTTCAGTTTTGAAGTGGAGCGCTTAAGCAAGTGTTGACAAACTTTATTTTGTACTTTATTTCCTGTAGCTTGCTCTGTCCTCAGGTCACTTGTGTTTGCCTCTCTGCAGTTTTTTGTTTGGGGTGTCCATTGTATATTTTCCCGGAGTTAATGTTTAGCAGTGGGACCAAACTCCATCTTCAGCCATAAAATTAAAACAGCCACTATATTTACTGTATTTTATATAATGTTACAGCAGAGTCATGTTTTTACTAATGGAACAACGCTACCACTGTAAAGGTGAAAATGGAAACAGTGCCGCGTGATCCTCTGAGTCTCAGAGAATTGTTTGTATTTACCTCATACTGAATGTTTATTAACATTTATTTACTTTCAATAAAAAGAGGTTGAACTTATGTGTTGGTGTTGTTGTTGGGGTTATTTGTCTTATGTCAGTGTTTCATACCCAGCATAGATAGTGTGTTCGGGATTGTTGTCATGCTGAAAAATGAAGCTGCTGCCAATCAGATGTTTTCCATGTGGTATTGCATGGTGGTGAATCAAAATCTGATGCTTTTTTTATGAGTTCATAGTTCCATCAATTTTGACAAAATCTCCACTGCCCAACACCATGGCAGAGCCCCCCCCCCCCGTGTTTTACACTCACTGTTGTACTTCTCTCTTGACCTCCTCCACACACACTGATGAAGAATTGAACCAAAAGTTTAACATTTGTAATCATCCCTCCATCAGACCCGATGCCACTGAGCCCATTTCTGATGAGAATTAGGTGAAAAGTTGATGGATCAACTGAAAGGCCAGATGCATCTGTCAGATCCAGTGCCAGGTTTATGCGGGACACTTTCCCTATTTCTTAAGTACGTGACTTTTTGATACAGTTCATCTATCGTAGATTTTTTTAAGCCTTCTCATCTCTTCCTCTTTTGTCCAGTTTCCTCAGATGAGGATGAGGACACACTTCACACCAGGCTAAGATAAGCCAACTTTTTGGTTAATAGCTGTTTGAAAATCACAGTGTTCATGCAAAAATACAATTTTACATTTATGAAACTTTGTTATCTTTGACTAGATTCAGCTAAAAACACTGGAACCAATTATTTAAGTTTTTGTGCCAGGCTGCTAATAACAAAGTATATAAAGATACATATTAAATTGAATTCTTTGCCAAGTTGTGTAGACTTAATACTGGTTTATCTTTTGAGTTGGGTAACTTTTCATACTTGAATGAGTGATAGTCAGTGATAAAGGGTTTGAACAAATAAAAAAATCCTCTGAAATTGGTCAAGTACAAAGACTGAACAGTAAATCAGTGAAAAAGCAGACAGTGTCCAAACAAATACTTTGACAGACCTCCAGAAAACGTGGAGAACGATCGCTCAAGGAAACTTTAAAAATGACATGTCCGGTTTCTTGAAAGCAAAACATAAAGTGGTGAGGGCTGACTCAAGAATTTTGCACTTTTTTTTTTATAATTAATTACCAAAAAATAAAAATTTCACATTTTTTGAGATGCACTGGGGTTTAGTTTATTCTCTCCAAAGCAAAAGGTAAATACTTTCACACACACTCACATATAAATAAATAAATGTAATATTAGCAAAATCACCTACATTTACTGCACAGCAATATCTTTAATTCTCTGTCTTATGTCTTATACTCACATTCTCCTTAGCCACAGTGTGTGCATAAACAACTGTTGTGTTCAACTTCATGAAATCTGATTGTAACCCACATCTAAACCTCCCAACCTAACACCAAATGGAAACATCCACAGTTTGACCTCTGGCTTAAATATCCCATAATTTGCACAAATATTAAAAATCTGTTTTGCCTCAGGACATCAGGTATCGTCAGCTGCAGCTTTTACCTTTCATTCACCACCCACGTACATCCCCAAGAATAAGGAAATCCTATATAATCAAATATTTGTTTTAATCAAATATTTGTTTATAAATCACAATGGATGGGACACATCCATTGTGATTTATAAACACTCTCATGGTGTTGATTCTTTAACCCTGTAATGTCAAGTTATTTATATTTGATACATTGCTTTTGTGACCTCTACATCAGTGATTATTTTCAACCCTGAAAAGCCTGACACATTCAGTCAGACACATGCATACTGTAAGCAATACATTACACAAAAAAAACAGATGTAGCGCAAAACGTGCATTTCTTTTAATATCTTTTTTTTTTTATTTGTCAGGAGGCTTAATAAACACTCCAGTTTAAAAAAGTATACATTTTTGGTAGTTCAGGCTTTACAGTGTTGGGAAACATCTAAGGAAAAAAAAAAATCATTTAGTTCTTTTGCTGTTCAATAATCTACACTATCCAACATTTGACTGTCTTTTTTAGTTTAAATCTACCACATACACACAGCAGCAGAACTGACAGCATTTTTATTCAACTTAAAAAAAAATCTTCCTTCAAAAAATTAACGTGAAAAGCTTCAGTGAAGTACCTGCATGACCCCATGCCTCAGATACAAAGCAAGACTGGTAAAACCATGGGATCGGACAGTCTCTAGCTTTAGTTAACTGTAAGCAAACTACTGTGTAGTTAGTTTCATGATAATTTTTGGAAAAACAAACAATATTTCCCCATCTTACATTATAAGTACGCCGTACTATGGATTGGCTTAACCTTGCCTAACTTCCAGGAAAGTAAAGGAGACCCAAATTATTCTGTCAGTAATTTTAAGTACTGTGTAATTTCATGCTAATTCGGTGGAAAAACACAATATTTCCCCCTTTTTCATTGTACTTTTTGTAGCCGGGGTCATATTACTTACTTAGCTACTTGCAATTACTTATTATTATTACTTATTAGTATTCGAAAGTAATGTTGTGTCTGCTTTTCTGTAAAATATAATGAAGGTTAAACCAGCCCATAATATGACCAACACCCTGAAAAGTACAGTGTATTATATTGCTTGTTTTTCTGCAAAATAAAAATGTTAAACAGTACCTAAAGTTACTTATGCACTACCTACATTTCATTACGGTATACTTATGTCCGTATGCAGTATTTAAAATGAATTACAGTATCATTTCTCTCCTTTTACACCACTGATTGTACTGACACGTAGCATGTTACACAAATTACACTGTTAGTCATGGGCCATATAATAAAGTGTTAGCCAATTTCCACATTTGAAATGACAGAACTTCCTTACTTCGTTTCTTACACTTAGTTTTTAGTTACCAGTGACATTCTACGGTATCTAAAGGCCTCTAAAGTAGTTTCTGACTCTGCCAGTGCTCTAGCCTGTTTGCCTAAAGTGGCATTGAAAGGACACAAACACCAAGCACACTAAAAAGAACCAATAAGAAAATAAACCACACAGTGTAAACCATTTAATGCTAGAAGAACATTAAAAACAAGTAAGAATGAGTAGATTAGTCCTTAAAAAGAGATGTCTCCTTATAGAAGCATGTTGTTGTACAGTTAGAAGGGTTCAATCATCAGCTCAAAAGATTTGTTCAAGTTGGAAGATGAAAAAGAGTTAGTTGTACATTGAGGTCAGTTTCAGCATCGTTTCCTCCCTTTGTGTGTTTTGGTTTTCACTTTGATTTCAGACTTCATTGAACCTGCAATAAAAAGTCACAGTTAGTTTAGAGGATGATGGGAATCCTGCAGAGGCTGATCAGAAAAACCAATATTATAATCATATGCTACACTGTTAGCTTAGTAGGCAAACAACAGAGATGCACTAATTTCTGATTATTTCATTTAATTCTGACCTGCTAATTGAGATGCGAGTATATTCTGAAGAATAAATGATTCATGTTTATAACACCTAACACCTAAACACCTAATCTGGATTACTGTGCAGATGTGTTCAGGTTTACAGAGGGAAACAAATCACCTAGGGGTTGGATTAAACAAGAACAATGTAAATAATTCCTGTGTTTATCATTTTCTCAAAAGTGGATTTTGTTGCCTCTGGGCAGAGCCAGGATAGCAACTTCCACCTGCTTCCAGTTATTATATTAACTAAACCTAATACATGTCCCCAGCTCCCTTTTTAATGCAGAGGCATCCTTCTTTTCATGCAACCTCTACAGAAACTGAGGCTTTTTTGTAAAAAGCCCTTCTATTGTGTTCTTTTTTTACCGGCTATGTTAAACATATTTAAACATGAGTCTTTTTTTTGTATTGGCTTACTACTGAAAAGCACACTATTAATCTCTAGGGTTCCTCGAAACGCATGTAAACAAAGAAGGTAAAGGTTAAAAAAAGAGACAGTGGCGTTGACGATGATACTCACCCTGTGGCTCTGGGTCCACGCCCACACCATCCCTGAACTTCCTTGTAAACAAGCCTGGACAAAAACTGGAGCCAAACAAAAGAAGTGTCAGTTGGGGGTTTGAGTGGTTCTCATACGTTCTCTGGCATGCTCACAAACCACAATATTTAGAAATCATTAAGAATGAAAAAGGATCCATGTGGCGCTTAGTGAAATAAAGGTCCACAGGACAGCATTGGCAAGCTATTGTTTGCTCCTTTTCTCAACATAAATCAATGTAATTGAGTTCAGCTTCACGTCTGCAACGTCTCGACCCTGGCACAGATATTCTGCACACTGTTTTACATATAATTGTACACAAAGCCTTTTCTTGTTACTTACATTACAAAAAATGGACTATTATGACATGAGACTGTTACCATGTTTGTTTTAAATATAACTGACTTTGCAGAATCATATTTTAGATTCAATGTTTGTCAGACTCAGCTGGCACCTTCTTGATTTAAGATGCCAGTTTCACCAGCGCCAATTCATTTTAAAATTAAACTTTATAACATTGTTTTGTTTTAGACTATATGAAGTTCTGAACAGGTTTTTCTTTAATGTACCATTTTATACCAAGGGAAGCTGTTAAAAAAAAAGCTTTCAACTGGAATAAATTATCTTCAGAGTTTTAATGTTCCTTTTAATCTTTTTGGCTATTAAGACATGCTTTGTCTTGCTAATTCACACCAGACTGCTCATGTTTTCAGCTAACATTGTTAATTCATTCTGCCTGCTGCACTTTATTTCTTTGTTAAATGAATGAATTACTAGATTTGTTTGTAAGGTTGTAATGGCGTTTGTTTGGTACCTATTCTGATCCCTGAGTTGCTGCCATGTGATTGTCTCATTAGATATTTACCTTAATAAGCAGCTGAACAGGTGTACCTAACAAAGTGGCCAGTGAGTGCACAATGTTTAATATAGTTTTCTAGAAACACTGGTATAAATGTTTGTTCATTCTCAGTGGGTTTATGCTGACATAATAATAAGTGTAAGATGAAACATCACAACAATCCTTAAATTAACTTGTTGGCATGTGCATAAAAAAAGAACACGTTTATTTTATGTGAGTGAACAGAAAAGGAAGTGCTCACTGACCAGGCAGGCTAAGACGTCAGCAGAGATAAGCATGTAGAAGACATTCTTCCAGCCAGTTGGTGAGATCACACCGGCCAGCAGAGGACCCAGTGCAGCTCCTGCAGAGAGCATAAAAATAAGTCGTTAAGTGTAAACGCGTGAAGTTGTCAAGAATTATTCACACTTAAATGAAAAAAAGAGCAGGGAAAACACAACATGGAGAAATAACCATATCCTTTTAAATCACACATTAAATGAAGAATTTTCTAGTCTCTCTTTCTGGATTTCATCAGTTTCCATCTTCTTTTTTTACAGTTACACAAACTGCTGTCCTGAGTACAAAAGACAAAGTAACTGCTTATATTCTTCTGTGCACTTAGAATTTTAATTGAAACCATGACATGCATACCTATTGATCCTGTCCCATCAATAATTGCAGTCACTGTCGACAGCGCCCTGGCGTTTCCTTTCAGACTCTCATGTGTCCCCTGTGGCAGCAAAAGCATCATTATGCCAATGGCAGAGACATTTTTTACGTACAGCCAAGGATTTCCCATGATGCCCTAGATCTTACCAGGTCAGCAGAGACAGCAGTTGTGATAAGGGCATAAGGTCCATTCACCAGGGCTCCACACAGTAACAGCATACCTACACAGAGAGCAAAAATGTAAGTCTATCTAATCTATTTTCAAGCTGGGTTCAGGTCAGGCCAGTGTAAGCAAATGTAAAGCCACCAGTGTGTTATTTAATACATTTTTCTTTCTTCTGAAAACGTGATCAATCAATAAAAACCTAACTGTATCTTGTGATTGATTTCCAGACATTTTGATTATCAAAAATGCTTTCCTGTGCAATACTTCCTGTTTCCTCTTTCTTTCATATTCTTGAATTTTACTTTGATGTTGGTAAAGTGTTCAGTTTAACAATCCTCTTACACTTCTTACAATCATGATCACGCTACATACACTCCATAAAATTGTGGCATAACCTCAGAAACTTTATACAAGAACGTAATTTGAGCATTGAACATTTTAACAACATAATTAACGAGGTGTTTTTAACGTGATTAGTATCACAGTTAAAAATGACAAAATAAAGACGTTTTACCGATTGTTGTACCAAGGCTCCTCTGCCCAATGTCATTATAGACGAAAAGCTGAGAAAAGAGCAAAACATAGAATGAGCCACACCAACTAATTATGGGAAAACTGCACATGGGTGACAATTATTACATCAGCTACGTGCCAGAAACGTCTCTCACATCAGTGTGATATATCACCCTGTCAAAAACATTAAATACACTTTAATCACTTGACCTGACGCTGCTGGTGGTTCCTAAATGTGTTCATTTGCTCCCCGTTGAAATCTGACTTGCCTCTTTTAAACATTTATATCCTCGCTAAAGGCT
The DNA here is from genome assembly GCA_015108515.1 of Hemichromis elongatus. Classification (NCBI taxonomy): domain Eukaryota; kingdom Metazoa; phylum Chordata; class Actinopteri; order Cichliformes; family Cichlidae; genus Hemichromis; species Hemichromis elongatus. Next base: position 3,298 of record VUQR01031217.1, on the reverse strand, counting down.
TTTAGCTTGACCTGTCAGAGCTCAGATTTAATGTATTTTATATAAACACTGAGTACAAAACATGTGCATTCAGATTCACATAACTTTACTGATCCAATAAAGGGCGATACACCTGCAGCTTACCTGCACACTGATTACAAAAAGCACTGCATGTCAAGGCACAGATGAGCAAACAATGACAAAAGTGAATCTGAATGACCCCTCCCAGAGTTAAGTGACTGAATATTCAAAGGAATAACAGATTTCAATTATCTCTTTGTTCTGCATTGTCTTTGTTCTGCACTGGAGTACATGGTAATGGCGACCTGAGAGCAGTTTTCTCAACTGGGCTGACAAAACGTGATCAGAATGATCAACAATTATTCCCACAGTGAGAGAAATCTCCCTGCCTGACTCTCATGCTTTTGGAGCAGGTGTTAACAATGCTGCTCAGGAAGTTTCTATCTTATTAATAGTTTAAACATTAAAACCAGAAGATTTAAGAAAAAAAATTAAATCTCCTTATCAATTTTTTTTCATCTCTGTTTTATGATTTAGTAAAAAACTGTGGTCGACATTTATAACAGCGCTCAATCTGCAAGTCCATGCTACAAAGAACACTTTAAATTCAGCGTTACAGTCGCTGAGATCAATCTTTTTTTTTTATTTCGTATTGTCTGGTAATCTTTTCTGTGTTTCTTTTGGTAAAATTACCTTATTGTGAAAACACTAACATGCATCCAGTATCATAGTAACACTTAACTTTCATCCAGCTTTGCATATACGATTTTCATGCAGACTTTCTTTCACCGGATGTTAAAAAAAATTGCATGAACACATAAAAAGGATGTACAAAACAAGAGGAATACCCTTTTATGCAGTTAAATCAAAAACACCAGCACACACATTGTGACTGACTTTGGTGAACAGCAGAATATGCTGTCTGTAAATATTCAAATCTGGTGTCACTGGACAACAACGGTCCCTCAAATATAAAGTTGAAATATGATCCATGGTTTTTTTTTAAAATTGTCACCACTTGATCACATGATCATAGGGTTCTGACTGAGTATCAAAAGCTTGATATATATACACCTATCCTGAGTTTTTAAACAGCCCTCTTAGACTGGGTGTTTATGATTCATGAAGCCTGACATCACAGTGTTATTTTAGTCACACACTGTGTGATCTGCTGTAAAAAAAACTTGAACCTGCCGAAAACAAGGTGTATTATTTTAACTTCTTACACTTGTTTTTAACAACTTCAAACGGTTTCTTGAACATAATAAGTTCACTGTGCTCAAAAGGCCTCCACAGTCACCAGATCTCACTCCAATGGAGCACCTTTGGGATACGGTGGAGCGGGAGAGTCACATCCTACAGAAACTCTGTCATGCTGTCGTCTCAATGTAGACCACAATCTTTGAGGATTGTTTCCAGCACCTTGTTGAATTGATGCCATGAAGAATTAACGCAGTCCTGGAAGTACAAGGGGGTCCAACCCAATACTAGCAAGATGTACTTAGTAAATTGGAAATTGAGTATGCTTTTGTCAAATTGGCTTTCTGAATACATATGAAATGTATATTGTATGTATGTTCATAAGAAATATATGATCTGAGACTGTTTCGTGTTTCCTTTGTCAGCTTTACTGTTTGGGGTCTTGTTTTTGGCTCCAGCAGGAAGCTCTTCTTCACTCCCCAGATTCATACTGTTTTACCTGAGGTGCTCTTTGGTAGGTATATAATAAGCATAAAAACTAAACACCCTTACAAAAGGGCAACCACTACTTAAAAAAAATGACGAAGGCTTGTATGCCATGTTTCGTTCTGATTTAATGCACACATTGACCTTTCCCATGTGCTGACAAATTGCATTATTAAACTGAGGTGAGAGTTGACACTCACCATGGGCGCAGCAGCAACCAGCATGACGCAGCACGTCGTCGCCCTCCCCCCGGTGTAGTCAGACACAAGGCCTGCCAAGATGCCTCCTGCACACACAAACACGGTTCATTCAGATTCTGGTGAAGTTTTTCCTTCTTCACACGAATATTTTCAGAGTTATGGTCTCTTGAACTACATAAGGGCGGCTTGAAAATTTGATGCTTTTAAATTTTCTTATTTTTTTTTCACAATTGTTGAGCCCCCATAACTGTTTAAACAGCAGGCGAAATTTGCATGAAATGTTCATGGCTGAAAAACTTCACATCTACCTCACCACCCACATAAACTTCAAAACCTGAACTCTTGCCTAAATTCAGAATCCTTTTGTTCTATCTATCTTTGAGCATCGATACTATGGGATACATCATACTTTGAGTAGTGAAAAGTGCAGCAATTTAAAGGGTAAATAAAGGTTATTTAAGGGTTAAAAGCTGAAGTTGAGATTTTAGACTTTAAAATAAAAGACTACATAAAGTTGGGGGATTTCAATATTAAGAATTTATTAAAAACAAGCGTTCAAAAAAGCGTTTAGTTTTAATTATAAAGATCTGCCGTTTACCATTATTCCTTACTGTGAAGCACTTTGGTGTACCCCCTGATTTTAAACGTGCTATATAAATAAAATTGTTTTGTATTGTACTTATCATTGCTTATATTTAGTTTAATATAACTATATATTTAGTTACTACTACTAGTTTGCTTAGTGCGTAGTTTTCACCTGCGTACATTTCACTTGTATTTATCCCATGTTACAGTTGTTGTTGTTTGTACTAGTAATAGTTCTGAGCCTCCCTCATGTTGGTGTCCCCATTTTCCTATTGCCTGTTTTATTTTAGTAACTTTTGTCTTGTGTTTTTAATGTTCAGTTTTACTTTCCTAGTCTTGTATCTCAGATTAGTTTATTTATAATTATTTATAACCTCAGGTTCTCCCTTTGCCCTTTCTTGTGTCCTTCCTCAATGCTCTGTGTCTCCTTCTCCTGTGTTCCATGATATTTCTGATATTAAGGTTTCCTGCTCTGCAAACATTTGAACTTTCCTATTCCGTGAGGGTTACAGCAGTAAAGCTAAAGTCTTGAAGTTATTTTCTGCATTTGGGGCCAAATCCTGCCTGCCATACAGCCATACGTGACACAGTCACTGCAAAGATGAATTTTTTATCATGTTCTGCATATTTATTTCTGTTCTGGCCGAGTGATTTTACACATCACACAAGGATCCACACTTACCCAAGATTCCTCCGACATCAAATAATGTCGACATATCTCCTGCTTCTTTTGCCTCAAAATGTGCTTAAAAACAAACAAACAAACAAACAAAAAACAAAAAAAGCCATTAACTCCAAAAACTTTGCTTTGAATTATGTGAACTGAT